>CAIGRT010030174.1:0-14778 GCA_903798405.1 Fraxinus platypoda
GTACATAATTTTTTACACAATATTTTACACCCCCTTCACATGGAGGGGGGCCCACACATAATAAAATAATCGTGGGCCCCCCTCCATGTGAGGGAGGTGTAAAACATTGTGTAAAAAATGAGGTGTACACATAGCACCACTCTTTTACCTAAATCATGAAAAGCAAGTATGTGCTGCTATGTGAAGCAACAGGAGTGCTCCATTTTGAGAGTATTTTTCTTGAGTATTTTCTTATATATCAGTATTCAAAATGATTATTCCACATCCAAAAAGTAACTTTACCTTCACAAAGACCACATATTTATAGTGTTCTGGTCGACGTGGTACCACGTGGTCTCATCCCCTAAGCTGAAGCTTCACATCACTAAGTTTGTCATACAAAAAATACAGTGACAACGGGTCAACCGCTCTATATATTAGGCTGACACACCTAATATTGGGTGGTTCCCAATATGAAGAGCTTCAGCTTCTTCATTAATCTCGTGTAGCGCTGAAAGTTGAGTTCGTTGAAAGTTTTATTGATTTTGTTGTGTTGCTTCATTTGGAGAAGAAATTCCTTCAATATAGCTTTAAACACCATAAAAGGGAGCGAATTCGATTTAAGAACAAATCGGTGGTCTCGAATAATACTATTATTTCTATTTTCGATCTCATTGATCATCTTGTTCTTAATTAAAGTCTCAAAAATTTTAATAGTAGACTAACAACATATAGATGTTGTTACTCCTCGCCTCTGAGGCCTAGTGAAACGAGGTCACGTGGCACGATACGTGGGAAACAGTCAACAAGAAAGTCAAAAGAAGACCCAGTAGGTTAAACACACAAAGAAGACAATAGGCCGAGGTCCTCGCACAGCGTCCGAAGTCCTTACACTGCATGACGAAGTTTAGGCTGAGGCACTTCTTCAAAAACGAAGTTGCTTAAAGAAGTTGAGAGAGGAGATGAAGTCCACTTGAGAGAACTATCTCAGATCTCTCGAAGGCTCTCCAACTCATCCAAAGCTCATAAAGCCAACGCTGTCTCTTGTAATAGATTTAAGGATCTACTAGAAAGTGAGTGATGTAAACACTTGTAATAAAGTTGTCAGTATGTCAGCATATTGTATAGGGCGACTGATATCTTATCAATGTATTAATTGTATGAATAGACGGTGATCCCAATTTGAGAGATAAGGCCACGTGGTCCTGATATAATGAACACGACGTCGGCCAATGCAGCATAAATAGGTCATCTTTGTAATTAAAAAGGGGAGGGGAGAAAAAATAGAAATCTGGACGATCATATGTTCAAAATATACACTTGAATTCTTGAAAGAAACATATTAACATTTCATCTATCATTCCACATATTCTTATCTGTTATTACATAAATTAGTTTTGATTTTAATTTGGTAATCGTTGTTAGTGCGATTGCTTTCGTTCCACCCGCCGGAGCTCGAACAATGTTTTCTCTCGCTGCAAAGTATCTCCCGCGTCCATTTCTCATTGCTATCGTCATCATTCTGGTCGGTACACGCCGAAATCGTACTTGACTTGGTGTGAGTGAGCCCGACATCTGTTGATTCATTTTTTTGGGTCAATAGATGTAATACATATAAAAAAATCACGTCATAAAACCATTGATTGACCAACCAAAGTATTTGACAAAAAATCAAATTTATTATTTTCGGATCCAATTGTCACATATTTACTAAAATCGGTATAATAAACTCTAAATCTACGCTTCACGAAATTCCGTGATTTAAAATCTGGTAACCTATAAGGCTAATTTCGTCAACCTTTTATCATATCTTGTAACAGTAGGTCATGGTATGTTCATAAGAGTCTTTACAAAATTACTAACAGCTTGTTTGGGAAGGATTAAAATCCAAATAAAATTGAAAATATAGCCTTTATTGAGTCTCACCCGTCTAATAAAAGTCAACTTTAACGACTATATTTTCAATTTTAATCTAATTTTAATCCTTCCCAAACAAGCTCTAAATAAAATGAACAATTATCCATTGCGCATAGAATGTATCTTACCTTGATAAGTAGATGGCTTGACTCAATTAGGATTATTATATATCAAAAACTTTATTTTAATGCACAAAGCATATTTACGTTATACGCTGCGAGATGTTTTTCGATACAAGGTACAAAGTTGAGTTCATTGAAACTTTTATTGATTTTGTTGTATTGCTTCATTTAGAGAAGAAATTCCTTCAATCCGTCTTTAAGCACCATAAAAGGAAGCATATTCGGTTTAAGAACAAATAGGTGGTCTTGGATAATACTGTTATTTCTATTTTCGATCCCATTGATCATCTCGCTCTTATAATGTGTAAGAGTAAGTAGTTTCAGATTGTTATACTTTAGAAGCAACAAATTTATGATTTCACATAATGTGTCAAAAAATAACTAAAAAATGGAGTTTGATTAGAATATAAACTTTGTTAAACTTGCACTTAATATAGCACTAGAATCCAACGTGCTAATTGAATAATTTGATGAATCTAAACTTTAAAAAAACACATACATTTCAATATTAGTCTTTTAAAATAAATCACAATATGAAAATATTAATCGACTTAATAAATTCGATATTTTAGGGCGAAACTCAAGTTCGAAAACTTTCTACATTTAGACCATGTTTGGTATCAATTAAAATCTAGATTTTAATTTAAATCAAATTTAATAATTAATTTTAACCACGTATTTTATGAGTTTCACAATTTTTTAATCATATATTTTATCAAAGTTTATTAAAGGAGTTGAAATGGTGTGAGCCGGGTCCAAAAATTAGGTGAGCAAGAAAGAAAATCCGATGGTTTGGTTGAGATTAGGTTGAAAAGTAGAAAAAAGGTTCTGCACTTATTACATGACACGTAGTGTTTTGTCTGGGCCCACATAAGATCCTCTAATAATGTTTTTCCACATGACAGTTGGTTTACACTTTTCTATTTTAATTTACTACCGACACCGGATATTCGTCCCAGACCACGTTAACACCTAGGATAATAAAATGAATAATATCGAAGATTATCGATAGTCTTCTTACGTGATTTATATATATGGTGAATTGTATTTCGATGTATTAATGTGATAGTCTTTTATTGGCTGTACATCAAATCATAACTCGCCACATATATACCACATAGAAAGACTATCGACAGTCTTCACTACGAATATTATTAAAATATGACCGAATTATTTGGCATCTCTAATATCAAAGCCTGTCTGTTAGGAATTAAAATTTAATTTTAACCACATATTTCAGGGAGTTCACAAATTTTCAATTACATATTTTATCAATTTTTATCAAAATTTACTAAAAATCTGATTTTAATCCTTATCAAATAGGGGCTAAATAATTAAAAACATACAGTGGACTAATTTTTTTTTTTACATTCAAAATGATTGAAAAATTTCTTTTTGTTTTTTGGAAAATTTCCATCCTTAATTTTTAGATTTTTGGCCAAATTGAGCCATAAAACAGAAAATAGAAACGTGAATTATTATACAAAATGAGAATAAGAAAAACATGCACTTGCACAAGAAGTTTATAATAAGAGGATCTCCGAAGTTTGAGTGAATTGTTAAAAAGAATTTGTTGTATAAGCAAAATTGTAGAGGTTTTTGTTTAGATTAAGAAGTTCGGTTAGACACCGTAACTCAGCAAGATTTATATTTCTAATGCGTAATTCGATGTGATTATATTCTTATTTATTTTTAAAGAGGTTAAAAGATATCCGAACAATAATATTGGTTGCAGATAAAATTCATTGAAGATCAATTTTAAATTTGAGTTTATTCATTAAACAACAAATCATTCCATTTACATGGCCCTTATAAATGACAATTCAGTGAATGCATTGAACATGCTCTCTAACTCTCCTTATACTATATTCAATAAGGGTAATAAAAAAAAAAAAAAAAGGAGAAGAAGAAGAAGAGAAACGCAGCAGAAGGAAGAAGAAGAAACCAGGCAGAGCAGTTGTCGGCAGCCCAAACTTCTCCGACGGTCCGGCGGAGCCCAACATGCGCGGCCGCCCCCCCTGGCCGAGTGTTGGGTCCGTCCCTGATTAAGCGTCACTTCTTTAATCGAAATATCCCCAGATAGGCATTTCTCCACGTTTGACGGTGTAAATACCGCATAAATCAATGTAAATAGCAGTTGAGAGTAGCATTAACTAAAAACCGAAGTCATCACGCTAAAATTTTTTACAATTCATTTTGCAAATATTTAAGATCCTATATTAGGCTCAGTTTTTACATATTATCTTGACCATGACAGTTCAGAAATCAAGAGCAAGCAGATTGGTACCACGCAGTCACAGAAAGTACAAAATAGTAAAGAGGGAAAGCAATTCGTGACTTATAAATTTGAAGGCATGAAGTCACACATGAAATACTCGTAGCGCTTTAATCAAACTAACTCTGATTCTATGCATCACATCTTCAGGGAAAAATCATAAGAGAAGAACGAAGTTTCAGTGGAATAGAGGTAGGGTGTTAAGTTGGCGAGCTACAGGCATGTGTCGAGCAACGAAATCACTCGTGTGAGTCGTTCGTTGGCTCGCACGAGTTGGTTTGAGAACAGGACGAGCTAGCTCACTTTTTAGTTTGTGAGCCATGCTAGGCAAGCATATCTATAGCTTACACGGGGTTTTTAGTCATGGAGGCTGCCTTGTACTAAAGAGGACAAAAAAACAGATAAATCACACTGTTGTCCTATTCATTACTGTTCTGTAATAACATGCCAAGATGTTTTAAGACTGGAAATTTTGCCGAAAAAATCGGACATGAGATCAAACAGGAGACGTTCAAAAAACGAAAGGTTTTCACTTGTAATATTAAAACTCAGGAGGAACAGAATCAGTCAATTGTCATGATAAAATCCTAGGAACAGATTTCTGTACATCTTATGTTGAATTCTGTAAGGTGCAACTTTTGCTATGGCATGCTACCTGCCGGAGTGTTCGAGTGAAATTTCACCCCTAACCACGACTAGCTGCTGATTTCATTGCTGTTGTCCATACTAATCTCGTTTTTTCATGGTTTTATGTACAAAAAGTACATCCTCAATCCAAGCAACAATGTTGAATGCCAAACCTTCCAACACTCTAGAATAGCTCTCCAGGATTGCTTGTCCTACATCCTGCAATAAAGTGCAGAGAGAAAATGAGAACTTCAATACATTAAGTATTTTCTTGCCGCAAAACAATGGAACACAGTATTGGACAATATAACAAACAAGATTTTAGCTTATTTTTCTTAATCAATATTGTCCAGCATGGCATTGCATGGGCATTGATTTGTACAAGGATAAGATATAAACTTGCCTTATTGTATTGGATCTTGCTTGTGTCCAATGTAGTTTGTGAGAGTTCTGGATATCTTTGCTTCAGGCAGAACAACAAGGTCTCGGCTCTTGAGGCTAAGACATTATTCTTATCATTTCGATCGATCTCAGACACAAAGTCCTTAACCATGTCCCATGATGATTTAGAGTGAGTCACGCATTTACGTCTCCATGTATGCATTGAAGCTTCAACCTTGTCTGCAAACTCAAGTGCCTCATGTTCAGAGCCTATATCAAGAGAATCAAGAAGACAACCCGGGGAAAATTTTTCTGTGGTATACATGTAGCGGTAAATATTATCTCCCACACTTGCTTTTCCATTCTAGAATCACCAAAAATGATGTTAGAGAATTGATTACTAAACGTTTTCTGGTCTATGCAATTGTTATGAAAAATTCGTGGTGCCAACCTACCTTAGGCAGAGTTGCAAGGTATGATTCTGGTATCTCCATTTCAGCAAGAATGCTATTATTGATGGACAGTGAAGCTTTGTGAATTTGGTAGGCACAATCGCGCTTTTGGAACAGATGTTTCATTGATTTCTCAGATAGGCCAGTAGAAGGAACACAAGGAACCGGCAACCACCATTTTTCATCTACTCGTTGAGGCTGAGGCTGAAGTATCCTCCTGAATGATCCAGAACGCGTTGAATTTCCCGACATGCTTCCAGGATCTGCATACCAAAATTCTGTCTCCTCGAAGCTGTCCAGTATATCCTATGTACAAAACTAATTTCATTAGCCATTGGAGAAAGGCAGAATCATTCATTAAAAGAAAATATCTAGATTTTAGCAGATAAAAATGTTCTTACCAGGAGCATTGCATCTAGTTTTCTCAACGCAGGAAGGTTGATGTAAATATCTGATCTTGGTCTGCTTGTCATCACCTGAAATACATACATTTGCTAAGTGACACGAGACCAGGAAAGCTTACGTCCGAAAAACAAAAGAAAGAGTCTTCACCTCTAAAGTAGTCCCGTCTTTCAAAGTCTGCAATGCAGGGGCTAATTCTACTATGTAATCACAGACTGATAAAAGGCAATTCATTTCTCTTTTCCACATCAATTTCTTATCAGGACGCAAAGGCTCTAACTTCTGATGCTGACCAAATACTGAAGCTGAAATGCATAAACAGCATGTTTGGTTATTGGTAAACAATACTAAATATGATTTGATAGTACAATAGACGATATTTTAGCCTCTTTTTCTTCATTAATAGTTGTCCACTACACCTTATTAACGGTTCCAAAGATGTACTAACAATGAAACATACTAAAAACAGAAATGAATTCATAATATATCCGCTATTGACAGTTTGGTTCTTTTTGGACAGATTAGACAGAATAACTAACAAATTTGCCTCTTCTTTATAATACTATCCATTATGATATATAAAAAAATGCCTACCATAGAGATTTGTTATGGCATTGGAGATTGTCACTGCAGTGCAAACCCCCTTTCCACTTCCTGACATGTCCTCCCCCAGCAAAAGCTTTGAAAATCTCTCCTTCATCAGTTCCAGCTCTGAAATATTTTAGTAACAATTGAGCATACTTGTATAGCCGTATAATTTAGGAGAAATTGCAAATTATTTCACCATAGTTTGGTAAACTTGCAGATTATTATCCCCTTAAGGACAGGAAAACCATGCAAATTACCCTCAAATCAGCAAAAAACTTGGGTAAATCCAAAGTAGACTAATCCACAAGATTTTCAAAAGTGATTCAAGACTATTCCAAAATCATGAGGGTAATTAGCAGGATTCACAAACCACAAGAGGGTGATTCATATATTAGACTAGGAGGAATATATGTATAACATTGTAAACTCACCTAACTCCATTGTTTCCTCACTGTGCTGCTTTTCATCATAAGGATACCTGTGCTGCTTCATTCCTAATCTCGAAAGGGCTGCACGAGTTGGAGTTTTCATGCCAGGCCAGCAATTAGGAGAGGCTGTCTCAGAACAGCTGTTGTCATCCGTGTGCTCAGAAAATGCTGAGGTCACGGAACTCGTTCTGCAGTAAGCAAAAGATTCTCCACTAATAATTGAGTAACTGGTAGTCTCTGTTGGAGATTGATCAGTCTGATCCAGAGAAGATGACGGCTGATATCCCATATCAGTATTCTCCTCCGAATTCGAAATGCTATCCATTAAGATCCTCTCTGTAAAATTTGGACTAAATTCTCAAATTCTGCAAGTATTCTACACAGATCATCAAGGAAATCACTTTCTCAAATAAAAAAGCTATAAAAATGTATGATATTTGATTAGGCTCCCTGTCTGTCAAATCTGAGGTAATTGCTCAAATTATGAAAGTATTCTTAATTCATTTAATATACAGAGTTCAAGATTCTGGGACAAATTCTCGAACAGTTAAAACTCAAAAAAATGAATGATATTTGAATACAGAACAACCCGGGAAACGACTCAAAATTCATGGATTTTACAGCCAAAAGAAAAGCACACATTTATCTTTTTCAAGTAAAAGCAAAAGAAATATTATCAAATGTCATTGTTTTATCAAAGCTTTGGATAATTCTCTGAAACAAGATTCGTAAAGTGAAGCTTCCAAAGCATATAATCCGGGAGATGAAATAAAACTGAAATTTGACAGAAACTTAAAGCAACAACGGCAGTTAGAAAAAGCCAACCTACCTTTTAATTTTTTAGATTTTGAATTTGAACAGTTCCCCTCCTAATTTTTCATCACTTTTTTCTGCAAAAAGAATTGTTTTTCTTTGAATAAAACCCAACTGTTCAGAATCTTGAATGAAGAACAATCTCAGCCATTGATCACGCAATGGATTGTGAAATCAATTATAGGGGAACCCAGATGCTAAAATGCTTCCTTCTTTTATTATGAATTTTGGAGGAATGACAGTGAAGCATGCAATGCATATAATAAGCCTATATCACACAAAATACAGTAACCCGGTTCATACCTTTCCGGTCAAGATCCAAGGGTCTCTTTCGTTGTGTCCGTCCGTCGGTCGGTCGACACGAACTCGTTTGAAAACGTCAATTTTGAAATTTGATTGTCAGTATAAGTTTTGAATGGAAAGAATTGTGTATATGAGTTGTCTAAAATTTAATACCATACTGATATTGAAACGGATTTTTTTTAGTCCGTCTCACAGTATTGCCACTTGTTCAACTTTAGTTGACCAATTTTTGAATCAAACGGTCCTCTCCAAAAGGTGTTTTTAATGTGACTTTATCGAGTAGTCCAACGTGGTAGTGACCTAAACAAGATAATTACTTTTTTTTTTTTTTTGCCAGATACGATAATAAATTATATCATTACTCTTCGTATCAAGATAAGCGAGTTTGATTAATTTCATTTTATTATAAAATTAAACGTCCAAAACTTAATGATTTGGATTTTGACAGAGACACACAAGAAAATCACATAATATTTTACTTATATAATGTGAAATGATTTGTGTAACGTGTCAAATTTGAAGAACTCAAGTTAAATTAAAAATTATATAACTAAATAATGGATGGAGGGAGGAAGTGGCCTGTGAGATGCTTCCATCAACTTGAGCACTAACAAGCTGTAATAAATTTATATTTGGTAAGGGAATAAAAAAAATTTTAAAAATAAGTAATTGTTAATAATTTCCTATTTTAGGTTTGATTAATAATGAAGCAATAACATTATGGAAAGACAATAAATTAGGGATATATGATTAATAATTAAAGAATAAAATTATGGAAAGACAAGAAATTAGGGATATATATATATAATAATTAAGTCAAAATAGGATGGTTAGCCCGTGATTACGCCATCCTATACTAAACAAAAAAATTCAGTTTTCTTTGTTTTAATTTCTTCTTCAAACATTGAAAGTACGAAGGGTTTACGGGCTAGATGGGCACGACACAACTCGTGTTTTGATTGCAATATTGAAATTGGCAAAATGTCTTTGTGAGTCGACCATGCTAAGTATGACAAAAATCTCTATAACACTCGTCATTACCTACCTACCTACCTACCTACCGACTGACCAATCCCACGTGGGCTAGTGACTTTGGTAATAAAATTTGAGAGAAACGGGAAAATAAAAATCTCCCCTCAAGGTTTCCAACATTCAACCCAATGTCACTAAAAATAAAAATAAAAAATAAAAAGTAATTCACTTAGCTTGGTACAGATCAAGGATGGCATAATTAATTAGTTATCTTACACCTAGTCGAATAAGATTAGACTAAACAATTTTACGACTCTTTGTTGCCATATAAACTTCTTTATTTATATAAATATTATATTTGTTGAAATCATTTGAATTTCATATGTCGGCTATTAAAAATGAAATGAATATGAATGAAGGAATTAAAAACTATTGATTCATAAATAAAAAAATTATCAACATGAGACTTAGTCAATGAAACACAAGTTTTAGGGACAAAATTTTCTTAAATATTGCTCAATTGGTAGACGTGCGGACCACTATTTGACTCTTTGCTGTCACATATAGTTCAATGGGAGCGGCATATACAATATAACTAGCATTTAAATAATTGAGCCAAATGATTGTGTAGAAATGAATAATTTTTTAAAAATGTGGAGAAAATTTAAAAATTGTGTCACATGATTTTAATCATTTTTTTAAAAATAAATTATCACAAAGATAAGTTTATTATATTGGGATACCTTTTCTTCTTTGGTTTTTGGTTTTAGAGGGTTGAAAGGTGACATAAAATTATAATGTTCAATTGTTTCATAGTCTCATATTTTAAAGTTTATTTTGAACTTGTTGACTAGAAATTCATGTCACTTTCTCTTTTCAAGTTGAGAATGTAGAACTTATGGAAATTTAAAGAGTTTTGAGCGGAGGGATTAAAAGAGTTTTGTATTTGAAGAATAATTTCAAAAGAGTTTCAAGTTTTAAATTCGGTGTTGCATTCGAAGAATAACTTCAAAAGAGTGGAGCGATAAAAATGAGTAACCTTAAATGAATGGATCAAATAAAAAATTATAATGTTCAATGTTTGATAGTCTCATATTTCAAAGTTTATTTTGAACTTGTTGACTAGAAATTCATGTCACTTTCTCTTTTCAAGTTGAGAATGTAGAACTTAAGGAAATTTAAAGAGTTTTGAGCGGAGGGATTAAAAGAGTTTTGTATTTGAAGAATAATTTCAAAAGAGTTTCAAGTTTTAAATTCGGTGTTGCACTCGAAGAATAACTTCAAAAGAGTATAGAGTGGAGTGATAAAAACGAGTAACCTTAAATGAATGGATCAAATAAAAAATTTTACTCAGTGAAAGGCAGATTTTAACTAATCAAACTATAGTGGAGCACTTCATAGCCACACTATTTTTTATTTATTTATTTTTGTTTCAGAGAATATTAAGAGTGTGTTTGGTAGGGATTTTTGGGGGAAGAATTGATTTTTGAATAGTGATATGATGGGAAATGTGCGGTTGAAAAAGAAGAAAAAAGTATTGATGTGATGGAAAATATTATTTTATTGAAGAATGTGTGGTTGAAAATGAGAATTGATTTACTGTAGAAAATGAGAATTTTTACCAAACAGGCTCTAAGTCCTTATATGTCTCCCATTCTTTCATAACACCTTTTTTTTTTTCGAGCTACTCATTTTCAAGTACACACACAATAAAATATTTTACTCGTTAATCTAAAAAAATTCCTACTTTTCAAATACACACTCCAAAAAATCACTATTTAAAACAATATTTTTCAGAAAAATGACCACCAAACAGGGGTTAATTGTTGTAAAGCTATAAGATAATTATTGATGTCTATTTAGTCTTTTAAGATTCTTAGATAAATCATATTTACCCTGAAAAAGTCAATTTTACTTTGATTGCCACTCTCATTTTGAACCCTATAAATGTGGGATTTTAATTATTAATAAAATACACAATTGAGCTCTCTCTCTCTCTCTCTCTCTCTCTCTTATATTTATCTCTTGTTCCTTTAATTTCATAACACATTATCAACACGAAGAAGCTCACTCAAAATAAAGAGATAATTCAAGATCAACAATGTAGAAATTCACATGATCTAGACAACTTGCATGTATGTGATCAAAACATTGATACATCAGTGTTTCATGCTCTAATCATCATAAATTTTGGATAAGATGTTCACAACTCATTGTTATTGAAATTCAACAATTACGATTAAAATCCAACGGTTGTGAGGAATCTGTATGTGAACAACAACCAAATTCTTGCAAAAAAAAAAAAAAATCATTGATCGATAGTCCTAATGTCAAAATATATATTTTGAAACGCCACGTACAGAGCCTATCAATCCCTATCAACAAGTTCATTTTTTTTTTGAATTGATTGTTCATCATAAGTAAAGAATATTGTATTAATTACACAAATTATACAATTACATTTAATAGTTATTTTGTCCACGCATCCACCTATCAATTTCAATTGATAAAAATGTCACGTTTTAATCAATTGATTGTTATGTATAGATTACAATAATTACATTATGCATATTCAATTTTCGTATTCGATTTGCATGTTATAATAGATCATAACGTAAATATATTATTTGTCATATTTAATTGATATGTTTAATTTGATTTTATTCCTGAAGAAGCACAATGTTATACTATTCTGAAATAATATTACCTGCTCATGAAGAGCATGACATTAAAATTTCAATATTTCAAAATAATATTGACTTATTACTACACAAGAAGCATAATTTTATATTAAATTAATATACTAGAAAAATAATCAATTGTTATGGAACGAAACACGATTCATATATTTAAATATTCAAAAAAAAATATTTCAGAATTGTTTGAATCAATTCATACATTGAAATCAATATTCTAAAAGAATATTATTTTGCTTTAGAAGAACTACAATTCTTATTCAAGGCTCCAGAAGAATCAATATTAATATTATATGGAAGGCAAACTTACTATTGCTAGTAATTTGTTATCCATCAAATAATAGAGAAATTTACAAAAATTCTAACGGTGTTTCTTAATTGGTATATTATACTACTATTAGTACAATGGAAATTACAAATATTATATTGAACCAAAAGTTCAATAAACTCTAATATTTTATTGTTGTCATGTCCAGTTGATCATCACTGGATTAATAATGATGCAAAATGAGAATTTCAATGAACATTTATAGAAGAATCAAAAGATTTTTCAATCCAACGAATTCACATATAATGCTTGTTCTCTTTATCATAAATTGATTATTGACCATCACTAACTAATGTTAAGACTAAATCCTTATGATCTTGAAAATTAATTAGAGTAATATATGAGATCCCGTCACCCTTCATATTGATCGTTTAGATATTATTTGTATCTAATAGTATAATACACCTACTAGATGATTGCATGGTATTCGCAATATGAAAATTGCAAAATTATTGTTCAAATTTTAAATTATGAGCATAATTTTCAGATTATACAATTAAAACGGTATGTCGTGTTAATCCTATTAAGCCTAAATCTCAACATCTCAACATTTCAACACATGAAATGAAGTTGAGATTTCTTGTTCTTAGCATGCAAATCATTCCACTTCCACCAATAAAGATTTAGTGATGATGATCATGTTGTAAAGTGATTTTTTATCGGTTCACCAAAAATTCCATTGTGTGTTACTATTATGAACAAGTGTTTGTTAAAATTATGAAAAGATCATGAAATTATTTTCTTGATAATTTTTCGACGTTATGCGAATACTTTCTTTTATAATTAATAATAGTATGACTATTATATAATTTTCTTTTTTGAATTATTTGTAATTATGCTCTTTGTTTTCCATTCTTTTAAAATTCTTTTTCTACATATTAATTTTCAACTACACACTCATACAATAAAATATCCTACACATAATCCAAAAAAATTTCCAACTTCTTAATCACACGTTCTCCAAAGATTCATTATTTAAAACAATGTGTTGGGTATTTTGATATCAAATAAACCAAGGGCGATGATGAGTTTGTCGGATCACATTATATTCATATGGTTTCGTTTGGAACCCATTATTGAAACTATTATTATTAATCGATTCAAACCACACAACTGGTATCCCACAATAGAAGCTGGACAAGGTATTGGCATTTAGGGCCAAACCCATGTATCTAACCTATTGTGGTACAATTTATACTGATAGTCCAAGAATAACCAACCAAGAAGGGAGTGAATTGATTTTTAAAACTTTTTCGAAGAATTAATCTAAATTTAAGTAAGTAAAGATTAAATAGGTTAATTCAAATAATAAGCATAAATATAAAAGCGATAAGTAAAATGGAGAAAAGATGAAAACGATATAATTGTGGAGGTTTGATCTAAATCAATGATCTACATCCTCCGTTACCAAGCTATCCGTCACGAGCAAGACTTTTTAACTATATTATTGACTATNAAAAGCGATAAGTAAAATGGAGAAAAGATGAAAACGATATAATTGTGGAGGTTTGATCTAAATCAATGATCTACATCCTCCGTTACCAAGCTATCCGTCACGAGCAAGACTTTTTAACTATATTATTGACTATGGTGCAATCCAACCTTTTACAATGCTTCCGGTGACTTACAAACAAGAATCACCGATCCTTATACAATGTTGAGATTTACGGGACCTTAACACGACCCACTATTGAGCTTTCACGGGACCTTAATATGACCCACACAATGGAATACCTCTCTTGATAAATAATACAAACAACTTAAGTACTAAGAGAGACTAACACTTCAATGAATAGTAATAAATGATAGTTCAAGTGTTAGATGAAATTTTTTGATAAATATAATAATAAAAAATTAGATTCAATCAATCAAAGCGTCTCAATGAAAAGATGAAGAAGAAATATATGCAATATAGATTCAAAAATCTTCTCAAGATATCTTTCTCTTTTTAACGAATAATTGTGATAAATTAAGTACTAAGAGAGAAATGAGAAACTTTGATAAATATGATGATTTTACAAGTTTGATTTAATCAATCAAAGTTTTCAATATGAAGAAGTAGAAAAGTGTATGCAAGGTAAGTGCAAAAATCTTTTTCAAAAATATATTTCTCTTTTAAGATTGATATAAATAATTTAAACACAAAGAAATATGAAAAACTTTGATGAGATAAATAATTCAAGAAGTTTGATTCAATAATTAAAGTTTTTGTTATGAAAACATAAATTAAATGAATGTAAAATGTAAGCTCAAAAATATTTTTCATAAATATATTTCACAAGAAAACTCTCTTCTAGTTGTTCATGAATGCATAGTGAAGTAGTATTCATAGCAATCAAAAAGCCCAAAGTTTCTACCCATCTAGACGACCATCCGGACGTTCGCAACTAAATCGAACGACTAAACTAGCCGTTTTGTATCAAAAATCAGAACGGTTAAAAAAATGACCGTTGCAAACCGGACGTCCGGTTGACTTTGAATTTTTTTTTTTTTTT
>CAIGRT010030211.1:0-13405 GCA_903798405.1 Fraxinus platypoda
GGTCTCTATTTCTTCTTAAGGTCATTACAGTCTCTCTTGAAATGCCCTAACTTACCTCAATGAACGCATTTCTTACCACTATTATCTCTAGATTTGGACCTACCATTCAATTTCCCTTTGCCCTTCTTACTTTGAAAGTAGTTCTCACTCGTCTCATTTATCCCTCTAACAAACAAACAAATTCTCTTCTCTCGAGCTATCCCTCGACTCTTTCTTAAACTCTAGCTCCCCAGCCCTCAAAGCATCAGTCACAAATATCTTAGGTCAAAGTATCCCTAGCATACGTGATAACATTCCTAATATCTCTATATGATTCGGGAGTTGCATTCAAAAGTATAACCGCTAGATATTCATCATCAAATTTCTTATTATTGTGGACCAAATACTTAACGAGTCTGTTAAAGTCACTCAAATTGGATTCAAGATCCTTTCCCGGGTTCAGCTTAAAGCTGAAAAGTTTTTGAAGTAAATGTATTTTGTTTGGAAAAGTTTTTTCTAAAAATAATTTGTCAAGTGCTTCCCACAACTCTTTGTCAGTCTTATGTTGTTCAACTTGTCCTAATAAATCATTAGATAAAGGCAATATAATCAAACTATGTGCAATTTCATTCATCTCAGTAATTTCATCTAGTTTTGCTTTAAATGCATCATGATATTTTTTCGTGTTGTGAAGAGTTTTAGAAACTTTTTGTTGGATTAAAATAGTTTTCATTTTTTGTTTCCAACTATAATAATCTCCCTTACCATTGAATTGCGCCAATTCAACTTGAGAGGTCATGGTAGCAAAATAATGTTTTTCGAAAAAGTTTTACTTAACACATTTACTCACACACAAATACAAGCTCAAACCAATTTATGTATAAATTACTTTTTAAAATGACACAAGCGATGATATCATAACAAGTAACACATAGACAATATCACAAAAGTCAAATAACAATATGGTAGCCAATAACTCAATATCTCATTGATAAATTCGAGAGGGTGTTAGAACACGCAAATCGAGTGAACCAATATGTTGGTTCGTATTTTAAGGAGATATGAGAGTCTTTATCGATCTAGGGCCTCCACTAACTGCCCTAAGCTATCCAACAACTATTGCAACCCCAGGAAACACCACTGAGGCGCTAACGGAAAAGCTTTCTCCATTTTTCCTTCTTTGCCTAAGGCTATATCTACTTCCACAGTGCACCAAACTGAAATCTAACACCACTAGGAAGTCAGAAATTTCTCAAGGAACAAATTGTCTTTTTTCACCCCCACCAATTCCTCTTTAAGCGCCCCCACGCTCGGCCTTTGTCCTCTGCGCGTGTCCTTACGCACCGCCTCCACCGTTGGCACATGTGTGTTCACGCGTGGCATCGACAGCTTTTGCTTGTCATCTGGAGTTTAGTGGTGGTCGTCATTCGTCCACTGATGCGTGGTTTTGCTAAAAAATGGGTTTAAATATTTGAGTTTACTAGTTTTCGACCAAACCCAAACCCCTTCGACTTCCAATCCGATTTTTCAAGTTGTTTTGACACTTTCTACCACTAGCCTAAGCTCTAATACCATTTGTTGAGTTTAAAATGTAGTGTACAAATGATTATTACAACTACAATGCGGAAACATAAACTCTCAAAGTGTAAAAACGAACCAATCGACCCAAAGCTTCTTCAGCACCACCAATGGAGTGTCCTATGATGTTGAGCTCAAATTTGTGCACTGGATCATGCACTATCGTCTACGGGAATATCAATTGATATACCGAGAAAAGAATCCACCGGAAGCCACCAAGAATTTCGTCGAAGATGTGAACATTTCCCACTCTCTATGCTCTCTCTCTTTTGTTATGCCAAGTCCAAGTGAAACAAGTGAAGGAGTCTTGCAATTATAGAGCCAAAGAACCATTTAAATTCAAATTCAAATATTGTACTATGAAAGGGACATGACTAGTAAGGTAATTGACCACAAGATTAAATCCAACCATTGAATTTAATCTGTGGTCCATAATACACATCAATTAGCACAATCATTTCCAAGTGCTCAAGGCCAATAATCATGTGCCAAGTGGATTTAAATGATCCTCCTCACATCCTTGCTACTGAACTAACCTGGAAATGAGTTGTTAATTTAATTATCATGTTATAATAAACTTGTCCATTTGCAACAGGAAATGAAAGAACTAGGAATTACTGAGGACAGACTCCAATTACTTCGTGAAGTTACTGGCACGTTTAGACCAGGAATTTTGACAGCATTGATGGGAATAAGTGGTGCAGGAAAAACTACACTAATGGATGTTCTAGCTGGACGAAAGACTCTAGGTTATACTGAAGGTGACATTAGAATATCTGGATTCCCGAAGAGACAAGAAACATTTGCCAGAATTTCGGGATACTGTGAACAATATGATATTCATTCACCTCAAGTAACTGTCTATGAATCTTTGATTTACTCAGCTTTCCTTCGGCTTCCTAAAGAATATGGAGAGGATGAAAAGATGGTAATAACTTGCATTTATGATAACATGAAAAATAGGATATTCTAATAGATTAAACACTAGATGACTAAAACACGCTTCTCATTTGTATTCTTTGCAGATTTTTGTGGATGAAGTAATGGACCTGATTGAACTAGATAACCTCAAGGATGCTATAGTAGGGATCCCTGGAGTTACTGGGCTGTCAACAGGACAGAGAAAGAGATTGACCATAGCAGTTGAGCTTGTTGCTAATCCCTCAATCATATTCATGGATGAGCCGACATCTGGTTTAGATGCAAGAGCAGCAGCCATTGTCATGAGAACAGTGAGAAACATTGTCGACACAGGCAGAACAGTGGTTTGCACGATTCATCAGCCTAGCATTGATATCTTTGAAGCGTTTGATGAGGTAAAACACGAAGTCATCTGATGGTTACACTCCAAATTATTCTGATTCCCTTCCCTCGAGTGCAGAGTTTTGTGCCCCTACCACTTATTCTATCCTTTTTGCATCAGCTCCTTCTCATGAAAAATGGAGGTCAACTTATATATGCAGGACCATTAGGCCAGCATACACAGAATATCATTGAATATTTTGAGGTAGTTCATAGTCTAGAAATGTTTTTTCTTCCTTACAGAAAGGCATGGGAAATTAAAGATTCCGCCATTCTATGTAGTCAATTCCAGGGGTCCCAAAAATGAAAGAGAAGAATAATCCAGCAACATGGATGCTAGAAGTGAGCTCAATGTCCACTGAAGCCCGTCTTGGTATCGATTTTGCCGAGTACTACAAGTCAACAACCATTTATCAGTAAGATTGATGCTCTGCCAAATGCCTAAATGATTCAAAAATTTCAAGCACAGATCTGATATATATTTGGCTGTATCTAGGCAAAATAAGGCTCGAGTAGAAGAGTTGAGCACACCCCCTCCTGGAGCAAATGACCTTCATTTTCCTTCTCCGTATTCTCAGCCCACATGGGACCAATTCAAATCCTGCCTCTGGAAGCAATGGTGGACTTACTGGAGAAATCCTGATTATAACCTTTCAAGATACTTCTACACTCTTGCCACAGCTCTCATGGTTGGGACAATATTCTGGAATGTTGGCACGAAAAGGTTTGTATCTAACACTTGTTGAATCAACAATGTCTTTCAGAATACTGGCCACATTCTAATTGCATCTTTCTTATCAAATGATACAGGGAAAGCAATACTGATCTTTTGACAATAATTGGGGCAATGTTCGCTTCTGTGTTGTTCGTTGGAATTAATAATTCCACAACGGTTCAGCCAGTGGTAGCCGTTGAGAGAACTGTGTTTTATCGGGAGAGAGCAGCAGGCTTTTACTCTGCATTACCTTATGCCATGGCACAGGTGAAGATTCTACTTCACATTTTAGTCATTCATAATTCAGCATTCATTCTTTCATCTCTCCATCTTAGAAATCAAATTTTTAGTTAGACTAGCATATAATTCCATAGCAGAAAATCGAAATGGAGACCTGAATAAGAAATTATAAATGTAGTTAAGCACATATTGATTCAATTAAGATTCCTTTGTTACTTGACATGCAGGTCATTATAGAAATACCTTATGTACTCCTCCAAACTGCATATTATACAGTTATAGTGTACGCCATGGTGAGCTTTGAATGGGAAGCGGCTAAGTTCTTTTGGTTCTTCATCATAACTTTCCTCTCATTTCTCTACTTCACATACTACGGAATGATGGCTGTTTCAGTCACACCAAACCAACAAGTTGCAGCAGTCCTTTCGAATTCCTTCTATTATCTTTTCAATCTATTCTCTGGTTTCTTCATCCCCAAACCGGTAAGTTAGTTTACTCGAAAGCACTGATATCTATATTTCTTTCTGGTCATCGACCTCAAAATTTAAAATTTTATAATCTTCTGGAATTTCAGAGTATCCCCATTTGGTGGATGTGGTATTATTATATATGCCCCATTTCATGGACAATTTACGGATTAATTGTATCCCAGTATGGTGATATGGAGGACACCATCAGTGTGCCTGGGTTGTCTACTAAACCAACGATCAAAGCCTATATTGAAGACCATTTTGGATATGATTTGGACTTAATGGGAACTGTTGCTGCAGTTCTGGCTGGTTTTGTTGTCTTCTTTGCATTCATGTATGCTTACTGCCTTAAGATATTGAACTTCCAAATGAGGTAGATTAGATTTCATTGTAAAACTTACTTGTAATCTCGTAGAATCTAGTACTTCTTTTTCCCCTCAATAATGTAGCTGCCATCTTACTTTCTCCCCCGACTAGTGGCGGAACTAGACATTCTTTATTGTAGGGTCAAATTAAATTTTAAATCATTTTTCTGAACGTCATTTTTCTCTTAGACGATCGTTTTACCAATATTTTGCTCTTCATTTAAAATGAGCAAGAAGATATATCATTTCACAAGGTCCATAATTCATTCGTAATTGATTAAAAAGTCGAAAGAGAAATGGATCATGAAATCTTCTAAGACAACAAGTTTCAAATGCAAAATGTATGATGCTAACTAATTAAACACTATGTTCTCTAACATTATTAGTATCAAGTCTACGTCACCCCCAAGCAGTTATGTCGAATTATCTAGCTCTCATCATTAGAACATAGAAGGAAATATAGAATGAGCTAATGTCTAGTAAACAAATCTCGTGTACATAGTTGATGTTCATGTTCATGTTAATGCATTATTTTAAAATAAATAGTTTTTCAAAATATATACACTTTTTCATTATCATTTTTATAAAAAACATTAACCTTGTGAGCTCAAGTTGGTTTATTGTCTAGCCAATCATAATGATGTGGGCATTAATATTTAAAACTCGATTCATTCTACCATTCGTACTGCAAAACAATTAACATTTAACATTATCGTTAGCTAGGTGCATCGATCCCCATTACCCCATTTCTCGCTCACGTTTTTAATGACATAAACACGAACCTCTTAAAAACTTTAAAATACATATCTTTTCAAACAAATTCTTATTTAAATTTTTTTCATTTCTTGAAAATTTACTTCATGCTTTCTTATGGATGCATTGACATGCACGAATATGTAACTAGAAATGATGATGACCCATAAAACAATAATAAAACTAATACTATGTTCACATATCATCAATTTATGTAACACATTTATACATTTTTCGGGAAAATAGAGAAAATTTTTGGGTTTGCTTGTAAAATTATTTTATTGGAAAAATGTATGGTTGAAAATGAGGATCAGACATGGCTTAATATTTTAACATAACATTGAATACGAGGGAAGGTTTACATCGTTGTCTTTAGAAATTTCTTTTTGAAATTTTCCTCTAGCAGTTCACAAAGTTAACATGTCAAGATCATGGATCATTACCACTTGTTAAGAAACTTCTACATAATTATAAACTTAAAGGAGTGGCTAGAAATTAAAGAATTTATCTTTATATAAAAGATATAAATAATGTATGACCTTCATCAATCTCTTTATAACATGTCAAGGAGCCATCACAAGAGATTAAGTATTGTTTCTTAATTTCCAAAGACCCCGTCAAATACCTTTTTAGTTGCTTAAATTTGTGGGCAAGATGCATGTCCAGAATTTTATCTTAAACAAAACTTTACAGGAATGTGATAAACATCTTAATGTTTCTAGTAAGGAGTATTATAAGTTTCCATCATAATTTCTTTTTCATTGGAAATCACAAGCATGTTTTCGTAGTGAATAATCGTCCGTATCGATTATAAAATCATAGTGCTTACCATCGACAACCTCTTTTCGAAATTTCAATAGTCAAGGATCTACATAGTGCAAGTTTTTACTTTTCTCAACTAGAGTTGGTCGAAGGGTGATACTTTTCACCTCATGGTTAAAATTACCAACCAAGAGTTTTCAGATTTGGAGACAATAAGTGATAGAATGCGACGTAGTGGTAAGAATAAATTGAAGTTCATCGGCACGATTGAGACAATACAAAGTTAATTTAGTGATGCAGTTCATATTTGTCTAAAAGTACAATGACCGTAAGTGAAATGTATTCCCTTTTTTTTCATTGTGTTTAATTTTAGTTTATTTGCGAGACAATTTGTCACGTTATTTACTAAGGGTGGAGAGATCACACTTACATATCTCTCTCTCAAATAGCCTCACTAGCTAGTAAAATAAATTCTTTTTAATTTATCTTTTTATTAAACTCTCAATGTATCTTACTTTTTACTCATCATATTTTCCATCATAGACTACACACCCTCTTCTTCCTCATCCATCCCCCGCCTCGATGTATAAAAAAACTCCTTTAATTTTAAACGCAAAAATAAAAATAAAAATAAAAAATAAAAAATTGGACATCTTTTATCATGAATATTAATTCGACAAAAAAAAAATATTGAACTTTTTTATTAATAACGATCGGAATATTTCTCAAATTTATCTATTTGTTAAAGAGAATTAATTATTACTTGCGAAGAAATTGTAATTTATCGTGTTATTAATTTGATTTTTATGTTTTAACAATAGACCAAATTACAAAAATTAAAAAGAGGAAATTAGATACAGTACCCTAACAAGAAAAAGAAATTGATTAATACACTTAAATCAAATTAAAGTGTTAATAACCGTAATTATTACGTCCACAAAAAATATAAAACGCTTGAAAGTTAGCAAAATCGTTCCAAAGACTAACGGCGGCACTTCCCATATGATATTACAAGATTTTCCCGATCTTTTTTCAGAGCTTTTAATGTTGAATTAGCCTTGATCTTTTTCAAAGTTTGAATAAGGAACGAATTTGTAGAAGATTTCTTCTTTCTTCTTCCAATTTTCCCTTGATTTTTTCAGTTTGGAGGCTGATTTTTGTGGCCATGATTTTTAGGTTTGAGCGTATTTTGTACGTTCAAATATACATAATTACCATTTAATCCAACTTTATCATGTTTTTTCAAAACTATCCCAAAATATAGGGTATTTGTGTAAGTACCCCAATTAAAAAGCCCATATTTAATAGCACAGCCCAATATTGACCTGATCCATCTCTATTTTTCTTTTCTTCCTTTTTTTCCTTTTCTTTTTTGGGACTAATCTTTATTATTGGTTCAGAAATGACATCTGTGATGTTATATTCCAATTTCTACAATTAAATAAAACTACAAATTTATACAATAATAGGAAAACAAAAATGAGAATACACGGAAAGAAGATTCAATACCTAAACATAATTAAAAGATAATGACATTTGAAAGGTGGATATTATTCTAACAATCATTTCAATCTATTCTTAGAATTAGATATTGAATTTGACATTCTTGCGCACAATTTCTGAAAACTACGTTAAGAGTAATTTCAATATATTTTACAATTAGATATTGAGTTTGACATTCTTGCGCACAATTTGTGAAAAGCTATGTAAGAAATCATGTCGAGTTATATATTCAAAAGTTCGATTTTTCCTTGATGCTTGGTTGAATTTTACCATTTAAACGTTATCTCTTCCTTTTATTAGAAAAAAGTTATAAAGTAGATAGACAACGTAAGTTTGCTTAAAAATATTATTTACAATACTATTTATATACAAAACGAACGAAATATATATTATATTGAAAATTAATCAATTAACTAATTTTTATTTTTCCATCTTGTCCTTCCTATATTGTTGTTAGTTAAACTACAAAATAAATTATTAAATAAACATAATAAAAAATGACTAGAATTGAACCTTTTTTATTATTATAATTTATTTTTGACTTCTTGTGGGTTGTTGGGATCTAAAGAGGGTCAAATTTAGGTACATAGTTGAGTGCACATTTCCAACACTCGTCCACGCGTCTTCCTTTGAATGAGTCATCTCGTTGACATCGTTTCTTTGATTTTAATTTTTTTTTTCTTTTTTAAAATACAAATCTCGTTGGTATCTAACCCTTCCAAGTATCTAATTTTATAGCTTAGATTTTCCCGACTTTGTTCCATGTCAAGAAATTTCAAAAAATGCATATTATCTTGAAAGTCACATAACAATTCAGGACAACTTAAGCAGTTTCAATCAATAAAGATTGATGTTGCAAATTATAATACAACTTGGATGTATGTGACAAGGTGATGGAACTTCCTTCTCCACTCAAATAAATACAAAATCAAAATGGATTTGTGAGGCCATAGTAGTAAATTGAGTTGAGGAATCAAACATTGCTTTCTTTACCTTTAATTGCTAAAATGCTTCAAAACTTTACCCAGACTTTATGAAAATAATGAAAATCAAGATAAGACGATGAAAATAATTATTTCCAGTGAAACTTTCCCTTAGAGTTCTTTTCCGAAATGGGTAGGGCTGGGCATGATCCGGTTCAAACCAAATCAAATCCGATCCGAATTTTCGGGTATTTAATAAATGGAATCGTCGGGTCCAAATTTAATTATGGAATCGTTTCGGTTCATTTCGTTTCTATTCGGTTCCCGAGTTCCGTACAATAATTAATTTTTTTTATATTACAATAACACTACATTAATTAGATTATGACATATTCAATCTTAACTCTTACAAAATAACGTAGTTCAATCTCATTATATCTTTTGCACCTCTCTTTATTGAGTTCTCCGTAAATTTGACTGTTAAAATCACAGGAAGATAAAGATGATGAGTTCACAACAATAGAATAGCAGAAACGACACTATGATAGAATAAGAGATTTGGGTAAAATTTATATCAATTTGATTAAGTTGGGCTTGGCTGTAAATTAGAAATAGTAAAATCATATTTTGGGTTTAGACTAAATTAATTAGTTAACAAATTTATTTTTAAAAAATAAAATGTTTTCACTTATTTAAGATAAAAAATTACAAAAATTAGGAAGATTCGATTTTTATTCGGTTCTTGATCTAGAACCGAGAACCAAATCAAACCCGTCGGTTCTCGATTCAGATACCCGTTTGGGTATTTAACTTAAAAAAAATCACTTAATTCGATTCGGTTCGATTCGATTCGATTCGGTTCGAGAGTTTTGTCCAACCCTAGAAATTGGCGAAAAAATAGGGAAGGTTTTATGTCAGTGGAGGTTAAAACCAACTTATCATTTTTTTAAAAAGTTAGGGATTAATTTACTACAAGTGATATTATTTTTGCGCTCGTATAGTAAAAAAAAAAATTGAAGAAACTATTTGACGTCATTGTTATTGACATTGAAATAACATTAATTGATTGGTCTAATTAACCGTTGGTGGGTGCTAAACTAGTGGTTGCTATGTAAACATTATTCTTTGGGAGATGAATAATGATGATGAAATGAATAAAAACATGTGAACTAATGACAATAAAGAATAAACACAACAAAAAATCGCTCTAATTCAACTATTCACACGGGGGCCTTGAAATTCGAGAATTACTAGGTTTTACGTTTTAGTTGATATGGATAGGCTCTCAACATTCTAGATATATGTTATAATACGTATTTAGTCCCTGTTTGACAATCATACTTTTCAAAAATAGAGTTTTGAATAGTAATTTTGGAGTAATGCTATTCATTCCACTGAGATTGAGCATCAGGGTGGATGACAATTACATAACATTAAATGATAGATTCATTTAAATGTAAAGTCATGACTCATTTAACTAAACATATAAAGTGTTGTTATTTAAACAGGTGCTCAATCACAATGGGGATGAATATTATTACTAGTAATTTTTAGGAAAATGTATGGTTAAAATGTAAGGAACAATTTTAAGTTTACGTGTAGAATATTTTAATGTGTGAACAGTGGCGGATCCAGCACTCGACGAGCCAGCGCGGCCGCCCGAACGGGATCCATTGGGAAAAAGTGTTATTTGATAATTCATATTAATATTTATAAATATGGTGTATCAAATGTTAAAGTTAGATTGCGTAGCTCACATGGCAGAGAACCAACTTTCCATGTGATAGGCATAGTGTTTGATTCTAAGAACCTTCTCTCCTTTTTAAAAATTTTTTTTAGCTATCAAATTGGCTGAAAAAAAAAAAAAGTTTTATAATACATTTGCAATAGATAAGATTCGAACCTTGTACTAAAAATGTGATGGTTGAAAACTTGACCACCATGACAATTGTAAATTAATAAATTGAACAAGAAATATTGGCATATCAAACTAATAGAGTTTTTGTTTTAAAAATTATTTTTTTAACTAAAATTCGATGACCCAACGATTGAACCACTAATCCGATGATTTTTTTCAATTAACAACTGGATCATGTATGATAACTATGCATAACATATACATTTATTGTTATGTTTTATTAATTTATTTTGTAAAATTTAAATTAAAACAATCTAAGTAATGCTCTTCGTTCTTTTAGGAGTTTGAATTATTTTTTATTTTTTTAAAAAAATAGTTCTAAAAATCGTTGTTTTAAGAATTTTGCATAATCTTTGCCTAAGTTCAGAACTTGTATTTACCATTTAATCATATTTTATGTGTAATTTTCATTTTGTTTCACTTAAATTTGTAAAAACTTAATCATATTTTACGTGTAATTTTCATTTTGTTTCGCTTAAGTTTGTAAAAACTTGAAATTTGATCATACGTATATAATTCAAAAAATGTATTTTTTTTCTTGGTATTTTGGATTGTTGAATTTTCAACGATGAATGTATTTTGAATCGAGATGCAAAAGAATCTATATTTCCTATCTCTTATTATTTATCCGGTAAATGAGGGAGTGTAATTAGTAATTATTATATATTAATATGTATTTTTTAATATTATTTAATTAAATATTAATAAATAATTTTGTTATTGCAACCGTAAATGGTCAACGACCGCCCTAGCTCACTCGACTTCCTGCATCCGTCCCTGTGTGAATGCGTAATTGAAAAAGAACATATAGAAAAAAGAGTTTAAAAATATAGCTTAGTACAATTAATTCAATGTATTTGGCTATATTTAAATATTTATGTTTAGCAATAATTTTAAGGTATCAAACATGTGTTGAAACTAATGCTTTGAAGATTACTTTGACAATCAAAGAAAAAATATTGAAATATGTTATTATTCAAAGTAATGAATTTTCGTTTGTTTTTTCTTTGAAGAAGATATATATATATATATATATATACCAAGTTAAAAATAAAAATTATCGACATCATTGGCCTGCAGTCAATTCTACAAACATTAAAATTTTGTACTTTTTTGGGTCTAGAAGTCAAAAGATTTACAACCAAATATTGACAAACCTCGAAATTTCCAACATAATCAACTTAATTCTTTCTTCCCTTTGATCTTATGTGGATGGCTACTCTTTTGGACCCCCAATTCTTCCATGTTAGCTAAGTAATAAATTGTTTGATAATAGCATTCTTAAATGAGAATTTCACTTCATTCAAACGTCATATTTTCGTAATCTCTTACATCGTACACACATAAAATATATTTAAAAGAACTCTGAATCGTTAAAGAAACTATTTTAATCCCATGTTATTGTCAAGTTTACTTGAATAAAGGTCCTTATTACCAGATTTTTAAAAAAAAATGAATTTTTTAATTCAATTTAAACTGCAATATTAATTATTAAGTTACTCTTGGAATTTCCAAAACACTTTATGAGTTGGCCCAAAAAGTGGTATACTAATTAATTAATTAATTAATTGATTATTAGCTGATAAATGCAAACGCCAAAAATAAGTGGATTGCTTAACTTAATTAAGCGATTGATTTGCTAATACTCTTTTAATAATTGTGTAGTGCTTACTTAAGGATGATATCCACACAAAATTTGGTTTGCCTTTACTTTATTACCAACCCACAAGCTTTAAGCCTTTTGCTACCTGAGGCTGTTCTTTTTGTATTTCAGTTTTGTGTTTTGAGTTTTGAATTCTTTTTGGATTTTGAGTGTTCATTTTGAGATTGTTGAAAATGTGTTCTTTTTGGCATTTTGAAAAATTGGTTTGATTATAATTAAAAACATCAAAAACGACAAATTTGTCGTTTTGAGTTTTCTTTGTAAATTTTTAACTTGTTTTAAAAGAGGAAATATAACCTTTTTTTTCACTATTTTGGAAAATCGAAAACAGAAAACGGCTTGAAAATGGTAAAGAGAACGTACCCTTAATTTCCCGTTTGATATCCATTAATTTATTTTATGGTTTATTAAATGATCATTTTCAATTATACATTTACACAATAAAATATTCTACACGTATACCAAAATTTTTTCCTACTTTTTAACCACACATTCTCCTAAAAATTCTATTCAAAACTCTTTTTTTTTTTTTTTCCAAATAATGAAAATCAAATAGGCTATAAAAAAAAGAAAAAAAAAAGAAAAGAAAGAAATCATGCCNGCTATAAAAAAAAGAAAAAAAAAAGAAAAGAAAGAAATCATGCCTTCAGGAAAGATGCAATTTTCAGAAAAATGCACTAACCCTGATGTAAGATAGCTATCTTGAATTAAAGCTTATAGTCTAGACTCGTAAACATTAAACACGAATAACATCATCATCAAAAAAAAGAAACGTAAAATATTTGTCATCTGTCATGCTTGGTGCTGTTAATTTAGACCATAATTCTTCATGTTTAAGTCAAACATAATTTTTAATTTTTTTTTTAATACTAACAAAAAATATTTGTCAAATTTTAAGAATTTAGTGGATATTCATAGATATGAATATGTTTGATATATACTGTATATATGTGGATGGTGAACATCACCAACAAACAAATGAACCTAAATGTGCGTTTGATTGCAAGGGTGGAAAATTGGTGGAAAGAAAATGATTTGCAGAGAAAATAATTGCCTTGAAAATATTTTGCAGGAAAAATGATTTCAAGTGTGTTTGATTGGTATAATTTTCCACCCGAAAAATTTTTAAATTTTCTATTCGTTTGGTTTTGTTTTACATGAAAATTGTCCATTAAAGTGATTTTTTTTTCACAATTGGTTATAAAATTTGTTTCCATTGCCAAAAAGTAAAAAA
>CAIGRT010030217.1:0-25899 GCA_903798405.1 Fraxinus platypoda
TTTTGTTGTGGTGTGTGAGGAGCAGTAGTATAGTGGCTTATTCCATGAATAGAGAGATGTTGTTTAAGCACAATAAATTTGCCACCATTGTCGAAATAAAGGTTATTTATTTTTGTTACAAATTTCGTTTCAACGAGATGTTTGAATTGAGGAAAAATACTACTTACACTGGATTTTGTCGCCATAGGATAAAACCAAATGTACTTAGTAAAATGATCAACCAAGATTAAATAAAAACAAGACCCATCAAGACCAACCGTGTTGGAAGGTCTCCAAACATCTATGTAAATGAGATCAAGTGGTGCACAACTTTGGAGACTACATGAACGAAATGGTTGTTTGTGCACTTTATTAATTGAGCAAGAAGTACAAAGATGAGACACTTCCTCTTTTTTTATTAGAAGAGAAAAAGAATTAACATGATGCTGAACAATTTTTTGAAATGGATGTCCTAGACAATTGTGCCACCCATCGAGCGACGTCCATTCGTGCACATTTGCAACCATTTTAGATTAGGAGACCAGTGAGTTCGAAAGCGTTTAAACACCATTTTTTCATTCACCTTTGAGAAGAACCGCTCCCGTGATCTGATCCTTCACAAGAAAAAATTTGGGATGAAATTCAATAAAAACTTTATTTTGAGTAGTGAAATGATGAAAGGAGACAAGATTTTTACATATACTAGGAACACAAAGGGTATCATTTTAATGAAAAGTGCGAGTGGGTGAATGGCATACCAAAGAACCTATGTGTGAGACACGCAAACCTGAACCATCACCAATGACAACTTCATCGGTTCCATCATATTTGGAGTGAACCGATAAATTTGCAAGATCACCAGTGATATTGTGAAAAATAGCCGAGTTAATGAGCCACTTGGTGTCCGAAGTGGGTGTGGTAGAAGTACAATTTGCTAATGCCTCAGAGAGATTTATGCAAGAGCAATGTTTAGCAATATGTTCACAAAGTCGACACTTGGGTTGATACCGACGATGGCCATTGGGCTTATTAAATTTCATGTTGTCTTGTGGGCCGCTATTAGAGTGATTGTGGGCCGAATATCCATTAGTTTTGGGTTGACCAGATTTATTACCTTTGGTAAAGCCCCTGGAATTGTTGTTGTCGCCTGAAGAATTGGGGAAAGTTCTTCTATTGGAGAAGTTAGCTGTGGTGACGAGCTGCTGCGTGGAAGAATCAAGTTGACACAAATAACTCTTATGACTCATAAGAAGATCATGGAGTTCTTTAAAATAAATCAGGCATTTCCTCACATGAATAGGAGCAGCAATTTCTCGAAAGTCTGGTCCCAGACCATGGAAGATATAGAGAGTAAGGTCATCCTCAGAAATAGGATGATCGATGAGTGCAATCTTATTGGCAAGGGCCTTGATGGTGTGCATATAGTCTTGAATCGAACGATTGTCCTTCCGAATTAATGTGAGTTTCTCCTTCAATTGCATTGCATGACTCCGTGATTTGCTTGCATACATCATGTTTAATTTTTGCTATCTTATTGGGATGTGGTAGTAGCGAAGATAAATGGGGTTATGGTGGATGAGGTAGATGTGAGAATGGCACTGAGAATTAATTTATCATGCCCTACCCAATGGGTTTTCTGAAGGGCAGAAGCAGAGGAATTGCCAATGGGATGACACGGTTTATCACTGGTAACATAGTCAATTAACTTTTAGCCAATAAGTAGGGCTTCAAATTGGGCATGCCATTGAGGGAATGGAAGGGAGTGAGTTTTCATTAATCTGGGATGTAATGTTTAAGGAAATCAAATGAGCATCTATGGTGGGTAGTGGATTGTTTGTGGGTGCGAAAGACATTTTTGGAGTAGGGATCGAAGTCTCGTCAGAGTTTTGTAGCTCTGATACCATGTTAAGATTTAGGGTTCCATCGTAAAAGGTCATCTTTATTAAGAGGAGTAACACAATCCTTTATAAGTTGGTCCATGTTTTCATCTTTATTCAATGTGGGATTCTACCTCTTAACATGCCCCTTCAAGATGGTAGCTCATTTTAGTATACCAATTTTAAAATCCGTGTGCTCAAATTTTTTTGAGTCTTAATTGGATCGAATTGCTCGTTGGAGCTTAATGGGCTATGATACCATAATGAACATGTAAATATGCACCGGGTGTTTGCTTGAGAATAAAGAACAATTGTATTTCCACCACACTTCAATACAGAGTTTTGTGTAGAATATATACAGACTTTTCAAGTACTGATTCTAAGAGTATATGCTAAAAAAATAAGGATAAGAATCCTATCAGTTACAAGTTTAAAATTAAAATCAAAATTTCAAAAAGTCAAATCTTTGATTTGTTGGCTGTCTCCCGTGATTGTTGCTGCTGGTTTGATCTAATTTGATGCATCTTCCTTTATAAATCTAACACTTATCTACTTCCCAAAAATGAAGTTCGCATAACTTCAATTTATTAGTACACTATTACATCGAGAAATCTTTTCCTGCTTAGTTCAGCATCCCATTCTCACTCATACGCCCAAGACATGTATGCCAAAGTCTAGTAACATCATCATCTGACAAAGAAAGAGTAGCAATAACTACATCACCTATAACTATAGAACCCTACAAAGCATATAACTGAGCAAACTTTCCCTGCACTTTTATTACAATGAAGGCACCTTTGCTAACTTTTAGGACTCAATTTGAAACATATCACAAAGTATCCATCAAACATTTTAACTATGATCAATCCTGTTATAAGAAAATATGCTTCAAATTTAAAACTACCGCAAGTGCACGGTTCGTCGACAAGAGTTCCGAATATCGTCCCATGAAGATTGATTTAGTTTAATTCCAATTACCAAAACCTTAACCGAATCTATGAAATGTAGGTTGGTTATCACAATTAGGAACTAAGATATAATTATGTGTGCAAATTAAACTAAATTTACTACTTAAATGCAAAGATAATCGAATGCAAATTGAAGTTCTCTTATGAGTAACAAATGAGCACTAGGATCACGAATCCACATGCAATGCTCACTTTTGAATCTAGTTTTACAACATTGACAACATGCTTGATAATTTGAAGAATCAATTATCCTAACCTATCCAACACTCTCTCTCTCGAGAAATGATGGACCTATTCATGTACACCACCCGACTATATCTCTATGACGAATGCTTCACAAGAATGCATGTAGTTTTATGATCACTTAGAGATTCACGCAAAGCATAGGGGTATATCTTTATCCCCTATCGGACCGTACGATGATTAATACCTTATCAAATCTATTTCCCTTCTCTCGAATGCATGAAATAAATCACTAAACTCACACAATCACATGCATACTAATTGTGGAAACATTAAGTAAATAGAAATCATTCAAAACTCAAGAACATGTTTTAATTGTAAAATATTGTGAAACTAGAAATCAAAAATTACATAGCATGGTCCATCGCTCTCCTAGTACAATTAAATCTAGTCTAACATGGTGGAAAGAAAAGAAATACAGAAATATTTGGTAAACGTCATCACCCGATTAATTCTTCAATTAAATCTTGAAGTTGTTCTTCTTGTTTTTGCCTTTGTTCCTGCCTCCAAGACTTTCTCAAATTGATAATTGCTCATCTCCTCATTCTGGGATGTTTTTAGGGTTAAATAAGCGTCCCCCGATTTGTTTCCATAGGTGGTTGACTCGGAAAAGGAAACCAGAAATTTTCCCAAAAAATTGTACTATGCGACCGCATAGTACACTTCTATGCGACCGCATAGAAGTGTTGAAATAACTTCTAGGATTTGCTGGAGCAACCTATCTGACCGCGTAGGCTTTAATACTATACGACCCCATAGTATTAGCAACTTCCCAATTTTCCCGTTTTGCTCCTCGAATCCTACTTTGCACTTCTCGATCTATTTTCCCATGTCTTCTTCCTCCAATGTGTCATCCTAAAGATCAATTAGCTCTTGTTGTCTTCAAATCTTCACATTCTTCCCCGACTCATCTTTCAGTTATTTGCACATTGGTCCCTGAACTTCAATTTTCTTTTGTTTTAGTCCTTTTTCGCTTGCTTTTCTGAATTTCCATCATGTTCATTGTTATTATCCTACAAAACACAATTTGCATAGAATTAAGCTATATTCCAATTTATTTCCAACAATAATCCATGTTTGTAGCCTAAATTAGGTATGTAAAAACGCACTTATCAAATCCAATACCAACTATCTTACAAGGTGTATTATTTCCCATTGTCATACACCTTTAGAAACTATTTCATATGTTGAAAATCAATCTTGATTTGTACATGCATGAAATGTGCAAGCTGAATCAAGAATCCAATCCTCGCAAGGTTTGGAATCACCATAAAAAATAACTAGAAGTTCTTCATCATTTTGACCATCTTCTGCAACACTGGCTTCATCAATATTTTCTGGTTGTTTTTCCTTTTGATTAGAAGTAGTTCTTTTATTCTTACTTTGCAACTTGTAGCAGTCAATCCCTTTTTTGTAGTAATTACAAATTTTATCTCTATTTTTAGATTTTGATCTACTCTGCATATCACCATCAGAATACTATTCACGTGTCCTTCCATGAACAACAAGACCATCTGCCTAAGCCTCAAATTTAAACACAAGCTACTTCATCTTCTCCTTGGATGATGGAGCATCATATACTTCATCCATGGTAAGAGTGTCACGATTGTACAAAATAATATCTCGGAAAGTCATATAAGAAGAGGGCAACAAACAAAATAAAATCAACCTTAAATCATTGTACTAAAGTTACATGGTCTTCATATCATAGATGATTTCCTTAAAGATTGTTAAGTGATCGTTTATAGACGCACCTTCAACCATGTAATGAGAATACAGATGCTGCTTCAAATGTAACTTACTGGTTAAGCTTTTCGTCATGTATACCTATTCCAATTTTAACCATAATGCAAAAGCTCTTTTCTCCTTGAGAATGTCATGTAGTATTAAATTTGATAGATGAAGAAAAATTTAAGATGTTGATATTTGATCCTCACGTTATTTTTCCTCATGTGTCCAAGTTAAAAACATCTTATCAAATCCTATCAATGCATTATCCAAGTCCATCTACACGAGCACAACACACATCTTCACCGACCATAATGAAAATATGGTGTTGCGATCTAAAAATGGAATATCGTATTTCATAGTTTCCATGGCTAAAAATCAAACCTCGCTCTGATGCCAGTTTGTTATGAAAAAGCGATTATATGTAATATAAAATTAAGAACAAAAATACAAGATTTAAGTGAAAACCTAGCACTAGAAAAAATCATGGGCAGAGGAGGAGAAATTTACCATATCAAAGATGATTACAAAAGGTGCGGCCACTATGAATGATATGATATGATGAAATTCTAATATACATCATATATATATTAAAATAGGTCTATACCATCCTTGCTTCGCCTCCACACCCCGTAGGAATTTGCGTGGGATACAAATCCGTTGCCACCAGAGATCTCATTTTTTCTTATAATTTTAATTTTACCAAATATTTCACACCACGGGCTTTTCAGGTAGGGCCAAACAAAATTTGGGTCACTGTACTTTAACACTTCAAACTAAAGAAGATGACACAAAATCTGAAAAGAAGAGGTTCAATCCAGTTATGGCTAAAGAAAATGTTGTGGACCTTGGTCAAACTTCTAAAACCTACAAGAACAAGCATGGGCTATCTGGTCGCAAATGGTCTAAACTGAGACCAGAAATTAGAGTTTTCAAAAATAAGTTCTAAGAAAAGTGCTTCAATTGTGACAAAGTAGGCAATAAGTCTTCGATGCAAAGATAGCAAAGAAGAAGAATAATAAAGAAGGAAATGTAATTGATTACGTAGAACACGATATGTTTGAAATGAGCCTCGTGGCTGTAATTTTTTAAGTGAATTTGGTGGCTTTTACCAAAAAGAGTGGTGGATTGATACGGGTGCTATGCAGCATGTTTGCTGTAATAAATAGTAGTTTACTTCATTTGAAGCAACCAAGAATGGGAAAATGCAATCCATGGGAAATTGAGCATCATCTGGGATGAATACAATATTGCCTGGTCGAACCCCATCCCAGATTTAATTTAAAAACCAATTTTTATATTTTTTTATAGGTAGCCCATTTCCAAAAAACTTGTGACCGTGGCAAAAATTGAAGCACAAGTCTTAGCTCTAAATCCAGACTCACATAATCAATCTTGACAAAGGCGCAGAGCATTCCAATTCCAAACATTATTTTTTTTGTGCTCATTCACTTTCTCGAATCAACGACTGAATCAATAAACCTAATATTTTCTTGATGAAATTAACCATGATTTGGTTAAATAAAAGTGTGTTCAATTTTATGTGCCATCGTCTTTAAATAATCTTTAAAAAAAATGAAGCACTTTAAATAAAATCTAGAATTTAAATAAAAAATAGTACTTAAAAAATTATTGATTTGTCTTTGTTGTAAAGCAATATTTGACCATATCTGTGAACTATATTGCATAATTAACTTGTGAATTTGTTATCTTTAATTTAACCAAATATTATTCTACTTCTTTTGATAGTTTAAACTTGATTGTTCATTTCTAGCTTCTCGAATTCCAAATTCAACACCACGAATGGGGTATACTCACTAGGCCGGCCGTAACTTATTTGTCAATTGCTAATTAGCTAATGATGATACAGTTTGTTGTCTAGCCAGCATTTTAATTTTTAATTGTTGAAAAGTTATTGTCTTTATATTTTTATTATTAGACTGTTATTGTCTTATAAGATTATTTTTAAATCGAATTATTATTGCTTTGTCAGCTTATTATTTAATAACTGCCTTTGACTTAATGTTGGATTTTTGCTGTCTTATGTTTCTATTATTAGTTCATTGTTGGTTTGTCTTCTTCCTTTTTTTTTTTTTTCTTTTTTCTTCTTGTTAATGGTCTTTAAAATTTACGAATGGAAGGTTAAAAAACAGCAAAAAGTGAAAAATAAAATTTCATTTTTTAAAAAGATAGGTCAATCTAGTGAAAATACACTTTATGATAGAATGGTCGAAAGTCAACCTTCAATTCCTGCCACAATTGCTTTATGGTCAAGAACTTGATGAGAAAATAGATCCAAATTCTATTGTCAATTAATGTTATGTTTCAAATTCTCAAAATGAATGAGTTAAATAAATAATTTCTTTAATGAATTTTTAGTAATATAATTTTGTTATTTGACGCTCAGAAATTGAAAATTTAGGATCCACTCCGGATTTAGGATAAAGGGTCGAGGCATGGCAATTCTGAAGGCAACTTATGGAAAAACAGCTGACTATTAATAACATACTAAATGTGCCGAAAATTTGCAAAAACTTAGTGTTCGGGTTGCTTCTTATCGTGTTTGAGTTACATAGCTATTTTGTCTAAGAGTAGCTAGGGTTATACATCTGATTGACTGTTTAAACTCAATCTAATGGCTCTAAAGACGAAAATGAATAAAGCTAATTATTTTGCTTACTTGCTTGAGTCTTCTAATTTGTGATATGGTAGACTACAACATGTTAATTATCATACTTTGCATAAATTAATTAACTTGAATGCATACCTGCTTTCCATATTGATTTTGAACATAAGTACAGACCTGTTTTGAAGCAAAATTGTCTAGTGATCATTTAAATCTATTGAAAGAGCTACAAACTACTTGATTTAATTCAAAATTACTTATCTGATTTAAAATCTATATAAACAAGAGGTGGCAATAAGTACTTCATTGCGTTTATTGATGATTTTATAATGTGTATATGCGTAAAAGTAAGGAGTAGTTATAAAAAAAATTATTTACTATAAGAATGAAATCGAAAATCAACTCAATAAGAAAATTAGGATGTTGAAAAGTGATCGGGATGGTTAATATGAAGCACCATTTGGTGAATTCTGTGTGCAACAAGGAATCACAATAAAACCACAATACCTCATTCACCCCAGCAAATTGGTATTGATGAACGAAAAAATGGTACTTTTGAAATAAATGATGAATGTAATGTTAGTAAGTTATATGAGAATCTCAGAATGTTGAATGATGACAAAGAAGCTAACCAATTGGAGAATGAAGTGGCAGCTCAAATTAGCCACACGAGCAGCAATAGAAATCCATCATGGAAGGAATGATCTAGAAGAGGAAATGATCTAGAAGGATTTCATCACATGGGAGTTTGTTATTTTTGTAACCATATTTGATTCTATGTAATTATTCACTTTCTTTGCTCCACGTTTTGTTTATATATATTAGGCTATGTACTTTTTAATCAGATAGTGGAAATATAATTCAGCTGTAAAGCTTTTTCCACCTTCATCTTCCGTTTGTTTTCTATAGTTTATTGCGTATTTCCATTTTCATCTCAATTCTCATCTGTTATATGGTATCAGAGTCAAACCATGGCTGATCAAAATGTGGAAATGCAACAAAATTTTGAAGTCCAAAGTAATTCATCAAATGCTAGTGCAAATCAAAACCCAAATATTAATTCTGAAAATGGATCCAATTTCAAAACTCTCGATCCAACACATCCGAGCAGCCCCTTTTTCATTGGAAGCAATGATGCCAATGGAGGTGTCTTGGTTACTCATACACTAGAAGCAAACAATTATCACTCCTGGGCAAGATCCATAAAGAGAGCCCTCAGAATCAAGAACAAACTGGGTTTCATTGATGGAACAATCTGCGAACCAACTGAACAAGACGACCCTCTAATGGAGCACTGGCTTAGATGCAATGACATTGTTATTACCTGGCTCTAGAGTAGTGGATATTAGGTGCAGTACTGTGTACGCTGAGACTGCACATCAGTTATGGTTGGAGCTCGAATAGCGGTTTGCACAGCAGAATGCACCTAGGATCTATGAAGTTAAACAGGCCATCATGATCTTAGTTCAAGGCCAAGATGATGTAAGTGTTTATTTCTCCAAGTTTAAAACTCTCTTGGATGAGCTTCTAAATTATGAGTCCATCCCCAATTGCACTTGTGGAGGACTGAAGATAGTAGTTCAGAACCAACAACGACATTGGGTGATGAAATTTTTTATGGGATTGAATAATCATGCAAAAATATTAAGGCATAAATCCTACTAATGAAGCCTTTTCCTACTTTGAATGAGGTCTATGCTACCATCCAACATGAAGAGAAAAGAAGACAGATATCAGTAGAAGAATCTATAAATGAGCATCTATCCTTCGTGGCCAAAGGAAACTGGAGAGAAAATGGAAAACAGAATTCCCCACTACAGAAGAAAGACTACTACTGTACATATTGAAAGGTTGCAAGACACTCTCTTGAAAGATGTTTTAAGTCCAACCCAAATAGGCCTATATGCTCCCATTGCCAAATGCCAGGTCACAAAGATGATAAATGTTTTAAACTTTATGGATATCCATCAACCCCCAAATATGATGGAAAGAACAGATACAAACCAGCAGCAAATCAGGCCACTGCTATTATGTCTCTAAATCAGGAACAGAACAACAAAGCTCAAGTACCAATTACTCAAGAACAATATTTTCAACTCATGGATATACTGAAACCACCAAACCAGAGTCAAAACATCAAACCAAATTCTGAGAATATCGTTCCAAAAATCTGTACATTATATTGCTTGTCATCTGTTAAAACTAAATATATTAACAAACAGATCATATGAGTTGTTCACCATCACATTTCACCTCCAGCAAATCACAAATTGATTGTCTTATTTCTCTGCCAAATAGGAACATAGTCCCCGTTACACAGATTGGGATAACCCAAATCACAAAGTCTTTAACTCTCTGTGATGTGTTGTGTGTCCCCTCTTTTGATTTTAACTTAATATCCGTTAGAAAATTGACCTCAGAATCACAATGCTGCGTTATATTCCTTTCTGACCTTTGCTATATATAGGACCTTTCGACTTGGACAATGACTGGAATGGGTGAATTGAAGTTAGGCATTTACCATATGATGAAGACACCAGTATCTCCTACAGCCCTTCAGCAAAGTTTGAACCAACTGATACGAATTCCTTCCATTGCAGCACCTGTGATTAGCTCTCCTAAAGGTTTTGATGTTTGGCACTACAAATTAGGACATCCATATTTTCCTATTTTCTCTTCCAACAAAGCTATTCCCAAATTAGATAGTTTAAAGCCATGTTATGTACAAGCTTCCCTTCCCTGTAAGTCAACACAAATCAGAAACATGTTTTGATTTAATACACATTGATCTTCGGGGACCTTGCAATGAAATAAGCCATGATGGAACCCGTTATTTTCTTACAATAGTTGATGATTTCAGCAAATGTACTTGGGTATACATGCTGAAATTAAAATTTGAAGTATCTAATGCTCTACAAGCTTTTTATCTCATGATAGAAACACAATTTAAACTAAAATAAAAGTCATTCGATCTGATAATGGAGATTTACTTAGGTATACAAGCTGAAATTAAAATTTGAAGCATCTAATGCTCTACAAGCTTTTTATCTCATGATAGAAACACAATTGAAAACTAAAATAAAAATCATTCGATCTGATAATGGAGGGGAATTTAACATGAAGGAATTCTACCTTGAAAAGGGAATCATACACCAAAGATCATGTGTTGAGACCCCTCAACAAAATGCAATAGTTGAGAGGAAGCATCAACACGTTTTAAACATTGCAAGGGCCCTGAGATTTCAAAGTGGAATGCCATTGAGATATTGGAATGATTGTTTTATGACTGAAGTATATCTCGTCAATAGAACACCCTCAACTATTCTAAATCATAAAACTCCTTTTGAAATTTTATTCAAAAAGGAACCAGCATTCTACCATCTAAAGGTCTTTAGTTGCCTCACCTTTGCTACTATCCTCACACAAGGCAGGCATAAGTTTGACTCTAGAGTGAAGAAGACAAAACTACAGAGGTCAATGATGTAAGATGTTCTACTGATCTTGCTGAAAATTCACTAATTCCTACTCCAAACAACCACACATTCTTGAAACCTGCATAGCCAAATTATCAACATGCTTCAACTCCTAGTCATAAAGGTCACACTGAACACTGTGATGCCATTCAAAACTAAACCAAACAAACCATAGAACAGCCAGACTTACAAGCTGCAGATATTGAACCAATAGATTCTCCATTACTCAGAAAATCCACCAGAATCAGAAAAGCTCCTCAATATTTATAGGATTTCATATGCCAACAGGTGACTTCATTCACTCCATTGTAGGACTTGGCCAAGGCGAAGGAGCCTGTAATCTCAGGTAAGCCTTATTCCCTTAGTAATAATGTGTCTTACAAAAGGCTAACCATTCCTCATAGAGCCTTTGTCAGTTCCATAACTTCGCAAATTGAGCCAATACATTACCAAGAAGCTACTAAATATCCTGAATGGTGTGAAGCAATGAGGACAGAAATTAAAGCTCTTGAGGCAAATGGCACATGGGTGATAGTTGATCTGTCGCCCGATAAGGAAGCAATAGGATGTAAATGGGTATATAAAATCAAGTTTAAGGAAGATGGAAGCATTGAAAGGTACCAGGTAAGGTTGGTTGCAAAGGGGTACACACAATTGGAGGGTTTGGATTACCATGAAACTTTTTCTCATGTGGCAAAGGTTGTCACCATTCGAAGTTTATTAGCCCTTGCAGCCATAAAGGGGTGGTTCTTATACCAATTAGACGTCAATAATGCATTTTTACATGGTGATTTAAATGAGGATGTGTATATGCAACTGCCTCCTGGATATGGCACTGGTGACAAATCAAAAGTGTACAAACTATACAAAAGTTTATACGGCCTGAAACAAGCTTCAAGGTAGTGGTATGCCAAGTAATCTGCCTTCATCACTCAACATGGATTTATCCAGTCAAAGGCTGATTATAGCTTATTTACTAAGGTCACACGGAGTTCCTTTACAGCAATTCTGGTGTATGTTGATGATGTTATCCTAGCAGGAAACTGTATGAAACGTATCAATGAGCTCAAGGCTGCACTTGATGCAAAATTCAAAATCAAAGACTTGGAGAAATTGAAGATTTCCTAGGAATCGAAGTAGCAAAGACAGAGCAAAGGATACGCATATGTCAAAGAAAATATGCCCTCGACATTTTGGGAGATTCGGGGACCATAGGATCAGCACCTTCCAAAATACCTCTTGATCGGAATATCAAGTTAAGAAAAGATGACGGTGATCAACTTGCTGATCCCTCTATTTACAGGAGGTTAATAGGGCGATTGTTATACCTGACTATAACAAGACCAGACCTCTCATCTTCGGTTCAGCTCTTCGGCCAATACATGGACAAACCCAGAACACCACATCTCCATGCAGCACACAAAGCGTTGAAGTATATCAAAAGGGCACCAGGACAAAGATTATTCTATCCTACTACTTCTGATGTGCAACTGAAAGGGCATTCAGATTCAGATTGGGCTGCTTGTTCAGAAACTAGGAGGTTTGTGACCGGCTATTGTGTGTTCATTGGTTCATCATCCCTTATATCATGGAGATCGAAGAAGCAAAGTGTAGTCTCAAGGTCTTCTTTCGAGGCAGAGTATAGGGCAATGGCACAGGTGTGCTGTGAAGTAACATAGATGAAATACTTATTCGAAGACTTGCAAATTGAACATAATCAGCCAGCAAAATTGTATTGTGACAACAAGTCAACTATATAAATTGCCACGAATCCGGTCTTCCACGAAAGAACAAAGCATATGGAAATTGATTGCCACCTTGTGAGAGATAAAATCCAAAATGGAAGTATAATTACAGAATACGTTCATACTGGATGCCTATTAGCAGACCTGTTAACTAAAGCCTTGAATTCTTCAAGCCTTTACTCGCATGTGATCAAGATGGGAGTGATTGATATCTACTCTCCATCTTACAGGGGGGTTGTTGAATGATGACCAATAAGCTAACCAACTGGAGAATGAAGTGGCTGCTCAAATTAGCCACACAAGCAGCAATAGAAATCCAGCATGGAAGGAATGATCTAGAAGATTAAAGGATCTAGAAGGATTTCATCACATAGAGTTTGTTATTTTTGTAACCATATTTGATTCTTTGTAATTATTCCCTTTCTTTGCTCCACATTTTGTATATATACATTAGGCTGTGTACTTTTTAATCAGATAGTGGAAATATAATTCAGTTGTAAAGCTTTTTCCACCTTCGTCTTCCTTTCGTTTTCTATAGTTTATTGAGCATTTCCATTTTCATCTCAATTCTCATATGTTATACAGAATATGTGGGGTGAACTTTTTAAAATTGCCTTTTAAAAATTACGAAAAGGGAAGAAGCATTTCTATATTTTACTTAAGTGTGGAAATGTCGTACCAAAGTAAATATACCTATCGTAAAATGGTGAAACTAGACCCGAAAACTATATATTGCATCTCCATTAACTATTTACATAATAGTAGTACTTATCAATTTCTTATACATGAGTCTAAAATTTCATACATACATAGAAATACAATAAATGAAATTGAAAAAATGGTGTGTTCTTTGAACATATTTGTCCATATAAATCCAAGGAGGAAGCTATCTCCTCTAATTTGACACATGAAATTACAACATTTAATAGCCTGGACCAAGGACTAGAAGAGAAATTTGAGTTTGAACTAAGACATGGGAAAAGAGTAAGGACAAAAAATTCTTTTGGTCCTAATTTTTAAAACCTATATTCTAGAAATCGAACCTCAAAGAATCCAGAAAGGGTGAACTATTTAGAAGGACCTTAGTGAGAAAAGGAAATTAAAACTGAAATAGGTTCCATTTTGCAAAACCACACATGAGATTTAGTGGATATTCACGTGGGATGCAAACCACTATGTTACAAATGAATTTTTAAGAGGAAAATGATAGCAGATGGAACCATGAAGAAGCATAAAGCTAGAGTTATAATAAAAGATTATGACAACGAGAAGGCTGTGATTACTTTGATATATATATTCTCTATTAATGAGAATAATATCGATTAGAATGAAACTTGCGATTGAAGCTTTGCAAAATCTTGAATTATGTCAAATGAATATTAAATGCATCTTTCTAAATGGAGATTTAGATGAGGAGATTATATAGAAAACGGGAGGATATTTTTCACCGGGAAAATATAGTCTATAAATTGATGAAGTCATTTTATGGCTTGAAACAAGCATCACAACAATGACATAAAAAGTTTGATAATGTCATGATAGAACGTGTCTTTATAACTGACAAGTGCAACAAATGTGTTTAAGTTAAAGATGTCGAAAATGACAATGTCTTTTTGTGTCTTTACATTGATGAAATGCTTCTAGTTGGAAGTAACAATAAAATGGTTATATCTACTAAAGATATGTTGAATTCAAGATTTGAGATGAAAGATAAGGGATCTTTTATAAATGCACCTTCGACCATGTAATGAGAATACAAGTGCTGCTTCAGATGTAACTTATTGGTTAAGCTTTTCCTCATGTATAACTACTCCAATTTTAACGATAATGCAAAAATACTTTTCTCCTTCAAAACATCATGTGCAAAGGAGGAGAAATTCACTATATCAAAGATGATTACAAGAGGTGCAACTATTCCGAATGATATGATATGATATAATGAAACACTAATATACATCATATATATAATAAAACAAGTCTACACCGCCCCAGCTCCATCCCCACACCCACACCCCATAGGGATATGTGGTAGGCTACGTATTAGGCCTCTTGGCCTGAACCATCCACTGCCACCAGACCCCATTTTTTCTTATAATTTAATTTTTTACAAAATATGTCACTTCGTGTGCTTTTTGGGTTGGACCAAACAAAATTCGAGTCACTGTACTCTAATACTTCAAATTGAAAATGACAACATAAATTCTGAAAAGAAGAGGTTCAATCCAATTATGGCTAAAGCAAATGTTGTTGAATTTGGTCAAATTTCTAAAACCTACAACAACAAGCATGGGCTATCTTGTGGCAAAGGGTCTAAGCTGAGACCAAAAATTGGAGTTTTGAAGAAGAAATTTTAAGAAAAGTGCTTTAATTGTCACAAATTAGGTCATAAGTCTTCAATGCGAAGATAGCAAAGAAGAAGAATAATAAAGAAGAAAATGTGGTTGATTATATGGAACATGATACGTCTGAATGAGCTTAGGAGCTGTAATTTTTTAAGTGAATTTGGTAGGTTCAAACCCAAAAGAATACTGGATTGATAGGGTGCTATGCAACATGTTTGCTCTAATAAAGAGTTGTTCACTTCATTTGAACCAACTAATAATGGGAAAATGCAATCTACGGGAAATTCAACAACATTTCGGATGAATACAATATTGTCGGTCGAACCCCATCCCAGATCGAATTTAAAAACCAATTTTTATATTTTTTATATGTAGACCATTTCTAAAAACTTGCAGCCACGGAAAAAATTGATGCACGAGTCTTAGCTCTAAATCCAAACCCACGTGTTACTTCTTGACAAAGGCACAAACCATTCCAATTCCAAATATTATTTTGTCGTTCTCATTCTCATTCTCAAATCAACAACTTCATCAATAGAACTAATATTTTATTGATGAAATTAATCATGATTTGGTCAAATAAAAGTGTGTTCAATTTTGAGTGCCATCATGTTTAATAATTATTAAAAAATTGAAGCCCCCTTTCATAAAATCTAGAATTTAATAATTTTAGTCCTAATTTTCAAACCTCAAAGAATCCAGAAAAGCCATGAACTCTTTTGAAGGACCTCAGTGAAAAAAGGCAATTAAAAGTTAAATAAATTCCATTTTGCAAAACAACACATGGGAAGTAGTTGATCTTCATCTGGGATGCAAATCACTAGGTCACAAATGAATTTTCAAGAGGAAAATGATAGCAGATGGAACCATAAAGAAGTACAAGGCTAGAGTAATAATAAAAGATCACAACAACGAGACTGTGATTACTTTGTTATATATTCTCTATTAATGAGAATAATATCGATTAGGATAATACTTACAATTGTAGTTCTGCATTTCTTGAATTATATCACATGAAAGTTAAATCTGTCTTTCTGAATGGAGATTTAGATGAATAAATTATATAAAAAACGTGAGGATTTTTTTCACTAGGAAAAGAAAATCTATAAATTGATGAAGTTGTTGTATGGCTTGAAACAAACACCAGAACAATGGCATAAAAAGTTTGATAATATCATGGTAGAATGTGGATTTAAAACTGACAAGTGCGTGAAATGCATTTATGTTAAAGATGTTGAAAATGACTATGTTGTTTTATGCATTTACGTTGATGGCGTGCTTTTTGTTGGAAGTAACGATAAGATGGTTAAATTTACTAAAAGATATGTTGAATTCAAGATTTGACACTAAAGATTTAACTTATATGATACTTGGAATAAAAGTTTCAAGAACATCAAGTGAACGTGTTCTAGGTTAGTCACTTTATGAGGATAAAAATCTTAAAAGACTTAATAAGGATGATTCTAGCATGGCTAAAACACTAATAGATGCAAGTCAGCATCTATAGAATAATAGAGGTGATATTGTCTTAGAGTACTCTAGAATTATTGATAGTTTGATGTACTTGATAAGTTGTACAAGACTAAGCATATCTTATTGCATACATTGCGAACAATCTATCCGCTAACCACTTAAAGAGGAATTGTAAGAGTAATAAGTTATTTAAGATCTACTATATCCACAAACTATACTACACTAAACATTAGGAAATCATTGAAGGATATAATGATATTAACTAAATATCTATAATAAAATTCAAAATCTACAAGTAAATTTGTCTTCTCATTGGAAAGTGCAACTATATCGTGAAATCCTCTAAATAGACAGTTATAGCCGGTTCTACTATGTAATGGAAGATTATAGCCTTATACAACTGTGGTGAAGATATGGATAGAAATGGACCATACCAAGTCGGCTTGAACCTATGGATGAGTCGAGCTTAGCTCATGAGGACATGAGTCCAAATCCTAGGATTGTCTAAGTTAACAAAATAAGTCCAAAAAATGAGCAGTTTTTTTTCAAAAAATTAATAAACGAGTTTAAATATGAGACCTCACGTGCCGAACTTGCTCTACCTATGAAAAAATATGAGCTCAATTTGACCCATGGCTCATCCTAAAATAAGCTTGAGCAGCTAACGGGCCAAGCTAGACTAGCGAGCCAACAAACGGCTCGACCTACAAGCCACCTATAGGTGAAGAGGCTAAGTGCCTACTCGACTTCTTAGAGAGTCCAAAGCTTGTGCCAACAATCCATATATATTGTTATAGTCAATCTACAATTGGAAGGCCATAGAGAAACATGTATAATAGTAAGTCTAGATATAATAACATAAGAAAACTACTTTCAATTGGAGTTATCTCTATTGACTATGTAAGCTCAAAGTATAACATTGTGAATCTATTGAAAAAAGTTAAAAGAGAGAGTTAGTTGAAAAATTATCGAGATAATTGAACGGATGAGTTGATACAATGGAAACCAGCATAGTTGACTGAAGATCTCAAGATCTAGGTTCAAATGAACAACTTAATTGGATTATAGAGGGGGATTATTTCCTGTCAATTCCTATGATATAATAGTGATTTCCATATGGATAAGGAAAAGTAATATGTTTTTAATGATTCTTATGCGTCGAAATTTGAGTAGAGTAATGCGTGTTACTTGTAATTAAGAAATAACCTACGTGAGACACAAATGTTACTGCTTCTAAGGGAATTGTATATAGCTCAATTTTTAAGAAGTCTCGTAGAACTAGACATAAGTTAATGGCCAACATAACAATGATAATTGAATTGAGTCGAGAAGAATCCTTTGTGAAGTATAAACTCGTTTACAAAAAAAAATGTTGAATATTTTAAAGACATCGTGCCTATTGTTCATCTAGTAAAGTAAATATACTTTCAAAAGAGAATGTTAAAAGGACAATACATACCTATCATATGCAGGCTTTGATCATTGAACTTTATCACCAAGTTTTTATGTTTTTCATTTTTTTTGTCTCTCTTAATTTTCGGAAAATTATTAGAAAATGACTGTATCATGATATAATTTTGAGTAGGATCCATTTATTTCATTTGGAAGGTCAAAGTAGAATTATTTCTCCTCTATGAGAACATCAAAATCATATATTTACTTGACCAAAATGATGCTCGGGTTAGTGAAAAAATCGAAGATCAAAAGTATGCATTGGAAGTGGCTAGATGTTGGAGGGAAATCAAAATTGTAGCTTGACTACATACAAAAAGTGAGAAGGCAGCGATTAGTTTATATATGATTTCATTTTACAAAGGTAAAATCATGCTCTCTACATTCGTGCGCACACTCGGGGTGCAAATCATGGACTGGATTATCAACTTAGCTCATTGAATTCAAGTGCGAGAGTGACATGCGTACACGAATGTCGAATCAAAATTTGGCCCCTTCATAAGATCCACATTTTGCGTTTATAATTTCTTAGTTGCTTTACTTATTTCCAACTACCCTTCCAGCTTCTTTGACTTCTAAAACTCATGTTGTTTATGGTCTATGTTAATTTGGAAGTTTGGTTAATTATCATGTTAATGGTCTATTATGTCACTCATTAGCGCCTATGAAAGAGGCCGATTTTCTTCAATTCCATACACAAATTTCATCAATTTCATCATTGGTTCACAATGCTGGATAGGATATTTAAGTAGTAGAATATATACATATGTTTTATTTAGCTTCACAAGATAGTCACGTCCATAAAGAGCATTTCAAGTGATCAAATCAGGACGACTGTGGATGATAGAGAAAGGAACGTCGGATGAACATGTACCTTGTTTATATAGGCGTTGAAATGGGCGTGTGAGTATATATGTAGTAAAAGATTTTGAAGTTCTTCTATTTTCAGCTCAATGAATTACTTATTTACATTCTCATTATATAGACAAAATACACGGTGCAAGAGAAAACATTTAAGAGCCTACCACATATACATGATTGCCAAGTGTAAAACAAGAAATATTCTCCATTCCTAAATCCAAGGAGTGCTACCATAATAAATTAAGTGCTACTACCAGCAACGGCCACTATCCTGGACCACTAGATAACTCATTTATTCTAACACCCCCTCTCAAGGTGGAGTGTGTCATGACCACTCCAAGCTTGTCCCTAAAGAATAGGAATTGTGAATGAGAGATTGGTTTTGTCAACACATCTGCAATCTGATCCGAAGACGGCACATAGTGAACCTCTAGTTCCTTCCTCAGAATTTTGTCTCTGACAAAATGGACGTCCAACTCAATATGCTTGGTGCGAGCGTGATATACCGGATTTGAAGCAAGTGCACTAGCACTCAGGTTATGACACCAAATCTTTGGAATTAGTTGCTGTGGTATACTCAGCTCTTCAAGCAAGGATTGAATCCAGGTGACTTCTACTGCACTGTGAGCCAGTGCTCGATATTTCACTTCCGTGCTGGACCTGGCGACTACTTGTTGCTTCTTGGATCTCCACGATACAAGGTTATCCCCAAGATACATACAATACCCAGCAGTGGACCTTCTATCATCAGGGCATGAAGACCAATCTGAATCTGTAAAGCCTATTTTTTCCAAGCTGTCACTTTTCCTGATGGCTAATCCATAATAAAGTGTTCCTTTGAGATATCGAAAAATTCTCTTGAGTGTTCTCCAGTAAACATCAGTGGGTGACTGAAGAAACTGACTCATTTTGTTCACTGAATAAGAGATATCTGGCCTCGTGTGTGCTAAATACTGCAACCCACCAACTACACTTCTGTAAAGCGTTGGATCTTTCATCAACTCTCCATCAACCTTTGAGACTTGTTTCCCAACTGCCATGGGTGTCAGGCTTGGCTTCAGATTCTCATAGCCAAACTTCTTAAGTAGATCAGTTATATACTTTGTCTGGGTTAGAAGCAGCCCTATTTCAGTTCTTCTCACTTCAATACCTAGAAATTGATTAAGATCTCCCATATCCTTAAGTGCAAAACACTTGTTCAGTTTATCAATAAACGATTGTATCTGCTTCCCATTGTTTCCTGTCACAATTATGTCATCAACATATATTAGTGCAAAAATCACACTCCTTTCATTCATCAGAAAGAATAACGAATTGTCAGCCCTTGATTGACTGAATTTCCATTACAACAACTTTCTTCTTAGCTCCTCATGCCACGCTCTTGGTGCTTGCCTTAGTCCATACAATGCTTTCTCTAATTTGCATATAAAACCAGGATTTCTGCTATCTACAAAACCTTGGGGCTGATTCATATACACTTCTTCCTCCAGCTTACCATTCAAGAACGCATTGTTTACATCAACCTGTTTAATTTCCGAGTCTCTGCAGACGGCAAGAGCAAGTATAATCTTGAGTGTTGATGCCTTGATAACTGGGCTAAATGTTTCACTAAAATCCACTCCAGGTGTTTGCAAAAATCCCTTTGCAACGAGCCTTGCTTTATGCCTCTGAATTTTACCTTCTGAATCACAATTCAATTTATATACCCACTTATTCCCAATCACTTTAATTCCTGGTTCTGGAGGTACAAGTCTCCATGTTTTATTTCGTATCAACGCATCATACTCTTCTTGCATTGCCCTTTTCCAGTTACTACTCATCAATGCTTCATCAACACTTTGAGGTTCAGTTTCACAAGTCTGATCTTGACAGGAATAAACTTTGGGTTTGAAGATCCCCAGCTTGCTTCTGGTAATCATATGGTGTCCTCTTTCTCGTGTGACATCTTCAGCTTGAGTTTCAGTACCATCTTGTAGTTCAGCATTTTCATTTAGCTGAGGGTCTGAAGCTTCAACATTAACTGAGGTTCCTTGAGCCATTTCAGTACCCTCAACTACCAGCTCAGTATTTATTCTTTCTTCTGATCCATGTTGCAGGACTCTGTTGGAGGACCCTGCAGCATTTGAGACAGTAGGAGGATCAATTGTATCAACTTTACTGTGATTAGGTTCAGTCTCAACTGGAAGATAGGTGATGGTCTTGTCCAAAGACTGGGGTTAAGTATATCTGTTCAGAAAACCAATTTTGAAAGGAAACTTAGACTCATTGAACACCACATGCCTTGAAACATAGGTTCTACCTGTTTGACTCAGACATTTATATCCCTTATACGAATCACTATAGCCAAGGAAGACACACCTTTGAGAATGGAAATCAAATTTGTGCCTTTGATAGGGTCTCAAACAAGGGTAACATGTGCAACCAAAGGTTTTTAATGTTTTGTAATCAAAATCCTTTCTATAAAGAATCTGAAAAGGAGATTTATGTTGTAGTATAGGAGTTGGTAAACGATTTATCAGGAAGGTTGCTACCTTAAAAGCTTCCCACCAATAATGCAAGGGCATTTGTGCTTGTGCCAATAGAGTTAATCCTGTTTCGGTGATATGTCTATGCTTCCTCTCTGCCCTGCCATTTTGTGCTGATGTATAGGGGCAGGACATTCTAAGTTCAATTCCTAATTCTATGGTAATTTGTTCTAATTTTCTATATTCACCTCCACCATCTGTTTGAAGGATTTTAATCTTCCTGTCAAATCTATTTTCTACAAGTTTTTTGAATTGAATGAAGAGGTTGGGTGCCTCAGATTTGTATTTCATAGGAAAGATCCAAGTGAATCTGCTGTGGTCGTCAATAAAGGTGATATAAAATCTAAAGCCTGAGGTAGAACCTATTGGTGCCGGTCCCCAAACATCAGAGTGTATGAGTTCCAGAATTTCGGAAGCATGTGATGGAGATAAATTAAAGGGTAATGTGTGGGATTTTCCAAACTGACAAGCTTCGCAGAACTTAAGATTTTCATTAGTCTTTGTGACTCTATTACAAGACTTCAGAATTTGACTCAACACAGGATTCGAAGGAGACCCAATCTTCTATGCCATACTTCTATTTGTGACTCAGATAACCTGATACTTTTGCTAGACTCATGACAATTTGAAACGACAGAAAAACTCGTGAGATTGATTTTATTCTGAATGGCTGACTCTTGGATAGTAGGTTGTTGTTTGGAACTTGATAACTCCAGCTCATACAATCCCTCTCTAAGTCTCCCTTGCAGCAAGGTCCTCTTCGTTTTCAAATCCTTCACAACACAATAATCAAGATAAAATTCCATGAATACATGATTATCACTCGTTAGTTGGGAGACACTAATTAGATTTTTCTTAATGGTAGGCACATGTAAAATTATATTCAATGCAATGGATTTGTTATTTAAAGTGCAGACATTTTTCTTTCCAGTGTGAACAATGTGCAGTGAATCGCCATTACCTACTAACAGCTTCTCCTTACCTCCATACTTCTTTGCATTAGTCAGATTACCTTTGTCAGCTGTAACGTGTGTGCTTGCTCCTGAATCTGCAAACCAGGTTGGATCATCAACCGTGCTAGGTGAGGCTATATAGGCAGCAGCAGCTTGGTTGTTATTCTGATAGGTCGATTTCCAGGTCTAGTTCCCATAAACTTCTCATCATACCTATTGTAGCACCAGCTAGCTGTATGATTAGTCAGCCCACAAATTTGACACGGTCCTCGACTCTCACTTGTTCTCCCTACTCTTCCTCTTCCTCTAGTTCTTCCTCTGAAGCTTGTAAACCTCCCACTGGTACTGGCCCTAAAAAACCTTCCACCACCTAAACCAGCTTTCTGTGCCATCTGCACACTTGGCTGAGTGATGTTGAATGATGCCAAACTGGTCTTAACTTGACTGAGATGTTCCAGTCTACTTTCAAAAGTCATAAGAACTGATGAAAGTTCATACCGGGATATGCTTTCCCTGCTGTTAACCTGCACCACAATGGGTGTATACTCTTCATCCAGGCCTGCAAGGACTTGAGTCACAAGATCACTGTGATCAACCGTCTTTCCAGCAACTTGTAGGTTATCTGCCAGTTGTTTGACAGTGGTGAGATACTGGTCCATGGTCATTGACCCTTTCCTAGTCCTCTGAAGTTCTCCTGTGAGGAAAGTGACCCTTGATTTGTTCATTATACCATAACTCTCCTTGACTGCGTTCCACAGCCTGTTTGAGCTAGTAGCTCCCATGACTCTCATTGCAATTTCAGGAGTCATGGATGAATAGAGCCATCCCATTAGAAGTTGGTCGATTGACATCCATCTGCTGTACTCCGAGTTCTGGCAAATCCTCATGGCTTCTTCTCCTTCTGAAGCAGTTTGGATACTAAGGAATTCCGGTGGGCATTCCTTGGTTCCCAGAAGATAACCTTCAAGGTTATGACCTTTAATTATAGGCATAATCATATTTTGCCACAATAGGAAGTTGTTTTTGTCAAGTTTAACTGATGGTGTTTGGGTGAGATTCATCCCTAAGGGTGAAGTTTGAAACACAGCAGCTTCTGTGGGAGTGGAAGAAGGGGAGGTGAAATCAGCTGCAGGGGCTTGGACTCTAGACTCGGTGTTAGCCATTTTTCCTGCTCTGATACCAAGTAAAAGATTTTGAAGTTCTTCTATTTTCAGCTCAATGAATTACTTATTTACATTCTCATTATATAGACAAAATACACGGTGCAAGAGAAAACATTTAACAGCCTACCACCTATACATGATTGCCAAGTGTAAAACAAGAAATATTCTCCACTCCTAAATTCAAGGAGTGCTACCATAATAAATTCAGTGCTACTACCAGCAACGGCCACTATCCTGGACCACTAGATGACTCATTTATTCTAACATATGTATATGTAATGGGACTTTGAAACGGGAAATTTCAAGGTATTGTAGGAACTTAAAGAAGTGGGCAATGGTGCCTCGACTCAGGTTTTCCGTATTCAGTCTCACAATATTCAGATGGTTCTCGTTTATCAACTCAAAGCAATTTTTTAACTCTTTCTTTTCGGTACTCTTTGCATTTGGTAATTTCGCTCTTGGTCACTCAGTTCGATAGTGATAATTTGATCTGATTATTAATTGGAGTAGTGGGGCAAATTCAAATGTACAAAGCAGGGATTAGTACTCTGTTGAAACCTAATGACTAGAAAAAGAAAATTATCATTTGTTTTTAATACAGATTAGTATTCTTAAATTCAGATTATTTCCTTTAAATTGTTAGATCTTGTTTCTTTACTTTAGACATAGCTTTTAATCATGAAATATTTTCTATTTTTTATTAGGATTGAAATATTCATTAAACCCACTTATCGGTTATCTAAATATCCAATTCGATTGGAGAAACATGATGTAGACAGAAATGTACAACAATGTCAATGATGTTCATCCAACGTTTCCTTCCCGTCATCCTAATTTGGTCACTTGAAATGCCCTTTATGGACGTAACTGTCTTGTGGAGCTAAATAAAACATATGTAAATATTCTACTATTTAAATCTCCAATACAGCATTGTTCGTGCAGCAAGAATTAATTTAAGCTCTGGAATCTATTGCAATATGTAAACCAATAATACTAAGAATTAGAATGATCTGAAACTCACGGTGATGCCATTGACAATATTTTTATAGATTAGCATTCTTCAGTTTCAGTTTGTTATATCGTAATTAGAAATGAGGTCTTTGGATGACATTCTATTCCTTAAATAGTTGGACACTTGCCTATAAAAATGGAAGATTCAAATTAGAGACACGTCGAGCAGATGGTACAATTGAAGAATATGACTTTGTGCCTGTTTGGTAGCAATTTTGGCCTAATTTTAATTAAAATTGTGATCGTTTAATGTTGTCAGTGGGACCCACATGTGAGAGGGTCAGTCAAACTTTGCAACTGACTTTGATGTTAACGGTCAGAAAAATCATTTTTTGGTTAGAAAAATTGCTACCAAAAACAGTCTTTATAAGTAGTACCTTCTTACATGCTTCTCAACAATCAACTCAGTCTTATTACCAATTTAGTTGAACATGGGTGAGATGAGTGAGATGATGGCTACGGTTTTTTAGGGCTGTAAATGGGGATCATTATTGGAGTTTAAAGAAGTTTATGAGGCCGTGGAAATCGCTGATTTTGGTGAGTTGATAGCTTGGTTGAGTTGTAATTTTTAACAATCCTAACTTGTCACGTGAGATTTTTGTGCAATGCATTAGCAACGAAGGGAAAGAAATCTGGCCAATGATGGATGGAGTGCAGCATCTCAAAGATGAGTGATCATTGAAAAGTATTTTGAAGTTTGATGAGTAAATTGTGATCAAGTATAAGTTGGATGACTAATGAAACATTGGTTTGGCCTAATTGTATTTTTTAACGACCGTAACTTGCCACATGGAGTCTTCATTAGTCACGTCAACGAATAAGATAATGAAATTTTGAGGATGAGAGACTAGTGAAAACGAAAAAAGTTTAGTGAGCACTATGAAGCTCTTTGAAGTTTAATGAGTAAACCGAGACCATGGTATAAATTGGATGATTAACTCTTGATCTCAGGTTCAATAGTTTGAGTGGACAAATTCCAGCATGCTTTGGATTTTTTTTTTTTTTTTTTTTTCAGCTTTTGAATAATAGAAATAATAGTTTTATTGTTTGATCCGAGCTTTTTTTTCTCTTAACATTTCTGTAAATTCTAAAACCTATGAAATTAAAAATTCATTTTAATTATTTAGTANTTTTTTTTTTTTTTTTCAGCTTTTGAATAATAGAAATAATAGTTTTATTGTTTGATCCGAGCTTTTTTTTCTCTTAACATTTCTGTAAATTCTAAAACCTATGAAATTAAAAATTCATTTTAATTATTTAGTATAAAGAGCGGGTAACAGGTAGTCTGAATATCTTACAACCAGTTTTAAATAGTTTTGACTACAACATACAAATTATATCAGTGTTCTAATTGTTTTATTTAATTGTAGAAATTAATTAACATATTATAACAGGAACACTAGATGTAACGTGGTAAGCTCCGAAGGGAAACATCCACATCTCCCATGTCATGGATCAAACAATCCACTAAATCAAACGA
>CAIGRT010030225.1:0-13612 GCA_903798405.1 Fraxinus platypoda
AGTCGTCAAGCTCGGAATATTCCAGGTGCGAATTTTTGGTAGCATCAGTTAGTATGGACTTTATGCCAACTCTTTATACAAAATTTAACAAGTAAATCCGATGGTAGATTTGAATGACAGCAACTAATCTATAAACATTATAATACAGTTAAATTACCATAGAAGGTAAATATATTGCAATTTTTTGACTTATAAATCGAATTTCTTGTAATTACGGAACACATACTACTATAAAGTATTATAATTGCATCATTACGATTAATGTTATCATTACACAACAAGAAATAGATAAAGTAACTTTCGTGAAAGAAACAACGAGGAATCCTACGTTTGCTATAGTTGTCTAAATGTGCACTCTTAGTTGTGATTTTAGTACATTGTTACATAACTTAATATCTTTGAATTCAAGCATTTGGTAAAATATCATGATTTTAAACATTGAGCCCTCGTTTGAACTTCATTATTGGGTAAAAATAAATTTTGGAATAGTGATTTTTGAAGAATGTGTGATTGAAAAGTAGGAAAAAATTTTAAATTTACGCGTAAAATTATTTTATTAAAAGAATATGTGGTTAAGAATGATTTTGAAGAAAAATATATGATTAAAAAATGGATACCTTTATTCAGCTCAAACAAGGGCTGAATATATAGTATTTGCACAACTTTATTGCCAATCAATAATACCTTTAACAAGAACGGATAAAAAAAATAATAATAATACCTTTAACAAGAACGAATCAATAATACCTTTAACAAGAACGGATCAAAAAAAAAAAAAAAAAACCTTTAACAAGATATTTGAAAAGGGAAGTTGTGATAATATCTCGAACATGATATTTTGAAAACAGAAATTGTTTTACAAGCATTAAAAATTTAGAGTGTATAGTTGTCTAGTTTTAACTCACTTGTATCACCTTATTGACACGTGACATTAGTCGATTGCAAAAAATATCGTAGGCATGGTTTGATATGTTATAGGTGTACGAAAGTCTCGAATTGGTTAGTCATGCTGATGGTCGTGGATTTACACGGAAATTAAATTGCTCATTAAGTTAACCTTTAGAGATGGACAACACTAGTCTCAAGTGGCATCAAAGTTGCAGGACCGAAAAGATTTTAACGAGATTGTGAGCCCCAATGAGCAATGGTAGCAGGAAATTCTGCGATATTAAATCTTAATGTGATGAAGCCTCCATGGTAACACAATCATGATGAGGTGAAGATAGTGTATATCTCGATGGATTACACGATCTTCCTGATTAAAAGCACATGGATGTAATAGATCATCACTTAACTGGATTGAAGATCACGTGTGGGCTATGATGATGTGGTTCTTCATTTGAGAGAGGAGATTGATGGAAATCAACAAACAAAAGTCGTGTATCAATTAGATATGCATATGATCTTGAATTGACAAGGATCTGTAGTACTCATAAGTTTATCTTTTGAGATAGAACCACAGTATCACCGTCCAACTAATCCAATATTTATTTGTTTACCGACGAGTTAGAATATGCTAAGCAAAGTTAAACTCAATGATAGACCATAGGACGTGATGAGGTAACCTTAGTAGAGTTATTTTCTCCAAGTTCGTACCCTTCTTTTGTAAGGTAATAAGTGTTGTCGTTCTTAAAAGCCTAAACCATGATGAAACCCCAAGTGCCTTTGTCCTTTCTTCTGTTTTATGCATCCTTTTGAGGGTCCTATTTACCATTAAAAAAAAAATGTGAATGCCAAATAGAAAGGACCCAAACAACATGGCATTCTTGCTACAATAATGAATTATGCTTTTCAATGCCAGTCAATAAATTAGGCATTTATTCAATAATTTCAATCTTTTGATTATAAGTCTTGTATTCAAAATATTTTGTTCGTTTATGAATACGTCAATATACTAGAGATGCATGGTTAGTATACATTAGATCAGACATAACGAGTAATTATTTTTATCTCATGTATCTCTTGATTAATGTGTCCAGCCCAACGTACGAACATGGATTAGACGCACAATACAAGAAAGCTGGTGAGGGATCACGATTCGAATCTAATGTGGCACTTGCACATAATTAACTAGGATGAGATGCCATTTAACATTTGATGTATGTGTAATACGTAATACTTGATAAGACAGAACAACATAAAAGGCGCGCCAATGTGCAGTGCCATTGACATTTTTGTTGAGAAGACAGATTGCATCACTAAATATGTGCACGTGATATGTATTATCTACTCAAAGCACGATATTCCGAACCTTGAACCATGACACTTTGGACACTGAGTAGGTAAAAGAAATAAAGAGTGTGTGAACAGACCCGCTCAACGTCTAAGTTCTAGTGATTCGAGTGGCTCAAAATTCAAGATATCATGATTTAAGTGAACAATCATACTGTATGTGCATATATCACGGTCTTACTAAAGTATTTATTCCACGGGATGACATTATTCATAATTCCATGGATATTGTTCGGTTGTATTTTGTGATTATTTTGAGGTTTGCCGGAACTTCGACCCCGGGTTGTGGGCTAGTTTGGGAGGATTAAAATTGAGTGGTCAGCTTGGAATTTCAGAGGTATAAATTGAATCAGATTCAAACATGGCGATTAATTCTAAATGGCGGAGATAGGCCTTGCTATATTCAGTGGCCATATAATGTTTTCTACCCTTTCCCGAGCACCATAAGCCGTTAAAACGAGCTAATATAATGTTTTAGCCGACAAAGAGACCTCAAATTACTGCCCTTAATTATTGCGAAATGTACAGTCTAACTCAAGGTAGAATTCTCATATTATCGAACGTCTTCTTATTTTTATGAGTGCCAATATTTGGCATAAATAGCATATAGCAGTAACATTTCACTGAAAATAACTGTGAATATACTGGCCAAGACCCTATAAATTGTTCCCTCCTTGGATAGTTATAGAGGGAATTTTACAACTCACAGACCAATTATAATTGGCCCTTTTCACCAGAGATTTTTGGAAGTTTTGGTTGCACAAACTTATTGGCACTAAATATGTAGATGATTGGTTTCCATTCTGAAACGTCAAAATAGAGGTAGGGTACCTGTGCAGGCAGCAGAGAGGAATCTGTAAGTATGAATTATAATTTGCCCTTGCAGCCATGAGAGCCCTGTCCCTTCGAGAGTGACGTTTTTCACCACACACCTTACAGTTTGCCTATCATGTGAAATTTGTACGTTAGGATAGCAGTATCAAGAAAAGAAGCAAAAACCAGTTGACATAATACTAGCTCCAAAATATTTTACTCAAACTCGAGCAAATAATGCAAACGGATGACGTAGGTCACAACTTTTTTAGGTGAAGACTACATCATATTTAATGTAGTTCTGTGTGCTTTTTCTTGTTTCTGTGTGTATGAGAAGCAAAAGGGGACAAGGGATTGAGAAGATATTGATAATTCAAATAGTGTCGGATAATAATCAAACGAATAATTGTGAAATTATTTGATGCGAATAGTAGTTGTACACAAGAAAAGCAAGCCAAAACATGAATGACGGTCCCCCACAGAAAACGTGCATGGATACAAATGTTAATAATTTTGCTGAACAAATTTGTATCTACTGTTCAAAAGGAACCTACTCCCAATTTCCAAGTCGATGCTAAGTTTGTATCTGTTACAGGTTACAGCTAACTTCTATAGCGAACGTTTTCTCCTTTTTGTCTGTTAGTGTGACTAAAGAACAGACGTGAAATGGACAGCTAAAAATTTGATTGTTAACGAGTGGTGTCTCTCCAATTCATTACACATCAGTACCATTCGCGAAAAGGCCCCAACAGTATGTAATCCTCAAAAATAGGTTTTCATGGTCCAGTCCATGTGACTAATGATCTCAGTTCAATTTTTTTATATTTAGATTGCCTAATTTGTGTGTTTAGATTGGGCCGGTGTGTGTTTTTCTCTTGTTGATGCACCTATAGGTGATGATTATTTTATTTTTCACATTCTTCATGGACTAAATCCTGATCTCAGAGATTTTTGCTGCTCTTCATGCTCAGGACAACCATAATAGTTTTGATGAAATTCATGACAAACGTTGTTACTACAAGACTTTGCCAAGCAAGAAGTCTCTTGCTGACATGATTCCTTGTTATAGATAATTTTGTCTCAGCAAAGTAATAAACTTGCACTCAAACAGACTTCCTATACCAGTATGCTCGTAAGGACCGTAATTCGTTTTATGACCACTGGGTGCATCACCCCACATGCATCATTGCCTTGATCCCACTCCAATCGCCTTTTTATTCTTCTTACACATTTATTACGCTTGATTCACATCCTGTATTTATTGATCCATATTCCTCTAATAATTTTCTCACACAAAATGTTACCAAGTTCTTTCAAATCTTGTCCAAAATGAAGGAATCCTACCGTAAATTTAATATTTATAAAAAATTAATTATTTGTTACAACCAGTTCAACAAACGTTACATTTTCTGGGTCAATCCTCGGACCTATTTTCAGTACGTTGGTTCTTTCTGGGCACAAATGTGTCAATTAGTTTCCCACTTTCCTTTCTCGCATTGCTCCAGATTTCACACATTACCCTCACTCGCATCAATTAATACTCTACTAAATATAGCCAAACTTATCAACCATGCATGTGTCGGCCAACTCATCAACTCGACTTTGCCTTTTACGTGGAGTTTTCACATATGCGTTAGAATCTTTATAACACGACCGTTGATGATAGTCTCATTCGTACAATTCTCTTTTGCCCTCAAACACTTATCGGTTATTCAGTCGTTCTCAACACAATATTTTCAAGTCAAATAAAGCATTTGCTTTTTATGCCAAAACACATAATACCCTTGGTGCTAAAAAATTTGTGTCCCAAACACTTAAAAAGCTATGGGTGGTGAAATGCTATGATAGAAGAAATTAATGCTTCTCATCACACTTGAACATTGGCACTTGTACCATCATCTCTTTCAAGACAATTGGGTACAAATGGGTTTTCCACATCAACCGTTCCATCAACAATCCTGCCTTGCTTACACTGATACTTCTAGTTGTCAAGCCTACCACCAAATAGTTATTCTGAAAGTTGAGTTTTTTTTATTATTATCTGGGAATAAATATATTCATGTCTTGCTTGACAAAACCTCTATGATAGGGGCCAAGGAAGTTCAAACACCATTGTTAACAACTTCTTACCAGAACGCTACCAAGTGAAAATTTTAAGGTTCTTGAAAGCTACAATGTTTCAAACACTCATCTTTCAAAAACATTCCCCTTTAAATCTGTACACACTCTTAAATGCTAATAGATCGTCAACATCTTCTTATGATATTCTCTTTGGACATAACCCACATCCAATTACTTGAAGTTCCAAGAAGAAGCAATGTGGTGACTTCTCCTCTGATCAAGTATATCTTACATGATTAAGATATATTCCCATATAACCAAGCCAAATCACCATATCAAGTAAAATTCGCCTGTGATCAAGGAAATTCATTTTCAAGGGATACTCCCCCGTGATCAAGTATAATTTATGTATTAAGGGACACTCTCCTATGAATCTATGTCAAGGTCAATCACAGAGAAATTCTTTAATTGCACGTGTTGTGCATATAATTTCTCCATAATTGTTGTGCAGAAATATGCACTTTATAAGTTTTCATTTGTGTTGTATTCCTCCCAAATAATTTATATATATATATAGAGAGAGAGAGATGATTAATATAATGAAATGCATTCAACCTATCGGTGTGAATTGGGCCTTGCCAGGCAGCACGGCCAGATTTTGTGTAGGCTCTGTAGGCCTCTTTAGACTGGCACGGGCCAATTTTATAATGTATGGGTTGTGCCTCCATATCTGGGCCAGGCCAGGCCTAGACCAAGCTTTTTACATGCCAGGCTGCCCGAGCTTGAGCGGCCTGGCAGTTTTGGACACTTCTAATTCAAGCCATTCCCTTCTGTCCTTAATGGTGGCCAATAATATTTTGAAACCCCTAGTTGAAGCCATTCTCATCTCTCATTACTGTTTGCTTACTCTTTTAAAAAAATGCTTCCAGATCATAAGAAGATTAAACAAAAAAAGAAATGATTCTGGAGGAGTAAACAAGATATATTGAATTTAACAACTATATACCAGTTCCCATAGACAAGATGCAGGCCACTGGTCTAAATATTGTAACATGTTACTAAAAACAAGAAACGATGAATGAAGTACAGATGTTGAATACTGCATGAAACTTTAACATATAGACATCTGAAAAGAAGGCAAGAATATTCGTACATTATTGAAAGAGAGGATATCTCACTGATTGATATTATTAATCTTGATCTCTAGTAGCTCTTCAATGAGTTCTCGGCAGATTGGGCATCTATTAGACTGGAGTCTTAATGTTTTTGCACAGTCGCTGCACAAACACTGAAATGCAACATATTTATTCAAGTCAAAAGAGAGTGAATGAGCGTTTAAAATAAATAATATAGAGAATGAACAGTTGATTGTCACAACCATGCAAAACAAGAGAATAAGCAACAGAGAAAGTCTAGGAAAGAAGGCCCTAAGAAGCAGAAGAATAACACACTCTCTTACATCCTCAACATCTTTTAAGGAAAAATGAGAGAGTTCACATCCAAAGTTCTAATGAGAAAGCTACAAAGCTAAGACGGTCTTCATATAAAGCACTGGTATAGATAGCATTTTTCTTTCTTAGTTTGAAAGCGCGTGTGCTGGGCAATGGAAAACGTTTGGAAGAATCAAGTACTTATTTTTTCAAAAAGTTTAAGCAGCGGAGGACAACACAGTTCCCACTTAATGACCCAGGTATTAGAATCACATTTGTAGATACAACAAGAGTTTACCATCATTTGGGGAATTGCATATGGAAATAGTTTGAAAAAGTTTAGAAAAGCCATAGTTCTTAGTGAGCTTGAACTTTTGTAGAAACCTTCATTAAATGTTTGAAATGCCTCATAAGGCATATAGGGCACCCATTTTATACCACTTAACAGGTGGATAGTCCATTAATGCAAACTTGTACTGAAGCTTTAAGAGAGTTTTCTCACCATATGTCGGCATGGTAATATAGCTGTATCCTTTGTTTCAGTCATGCAAATTACACAGTTTCTTCCTGAGTCGTTGTCATTATTACCATGAGAAAGGTTCCCTATTCCATATAACTCACGCAGCTCATAACGAACACCATCAATCCACAATATCTGCTTGATTGTTTTAACAGTGAAAGATCCTTCATTGTTTTTCTCCAGGACAGCCTGGGTTATCTGCATATGGGGGAATTGATATTGGGGACGATCATTACTATAATCGTCACTATAAGAAGGCGGACAAGTTTCAGCAGTTATTACAAGAGGAAATACGTCTTCTTTTGGAGATGGATTTGAAAGATCATCAGAGACAAAGAAACCCAGGTCAATGCCCGTCCCAAAAGGCTGACTAAATTTCTGGCGTAGTCCTTTCTGGAAAGGAATTTTAACAGGCACATATACTTCAGGAAATGATGAAACCAATCTGCAGTTCGGCTCTTCCTTGGCGAAGTACCAAATAGTGATGCTGTTAATTAGAGAGTACAGGAAAAGAGGGATCATAACATGTACAAAAATGAGAATTTTTTCTGTGATTATTCAATATTACATGGATTCATAACAGTGTCAAATTCAAGTTTTGATTGAAGACTAATGTTATATTTAAACAGAAAAAATGAAAAGATTTTTCTTATGATAAATTTGGTGTACTGGACACATCAATATATCAAAACTAATATAAATTTGGTTTACACTATAATGCTTCTCATCTGAAATACCATAGCACTACCCTTTGAAGCATATGAATTACAAATAATACTTCGAATTTAAATCATATTGCAATTCGCAAAACACGTCTCAATCTTCATAAGATGAACTAATCGCCATTAAAAATCATTTTTCCGCTTATAGTTGAAAGACTAAGCTCCAGTTTGGTACTGATTAAAATTTAGATTTTAATTTAAGTCAAAGTCAACAATCAATTTTAATCACATATTTCATGGGTCCCTGTGTAAGCATGACCAAGAAGCATGTTACATGAAGTCTAGTACTAGTAATGAGTGCTAGTAAACCTTTTAAATGGGGGATTCATCAAATTTCTGAACAGGCAGATATATTGAATTTTGAAATGCTAATGTACATTGATTGGGAAGTAAATAAGTGGAGTGGCATATAAATTTTTGTTTACTCCTATCTGACAATTTTAGGATTAAGCATATTAGGCCCATGAATTAGGTTTTAAAAAGTTGCCAAGCCAGTAGGCACAACCAAAATTTCTCATTAACGTCATAGCTACCTCTTTAGTGCTGTCAACTGACCATAATTAGGCCACAAAGGGTTACGACAAGAAAAAAAACAGGACCAGGGATATCATTGCATCCTATTCTAGCTTTGTTTGAGAAGCAACCGAGTGATATGCGGACTTGACCTCAAAAATAAAGCATTGTACTCCATTAAGTAGACTCCGACAAATTTCCAAGGTCAATAAGTAGGACTAGGTCGTTTCTAATATGTTTAATATTCATATGGTAAACTAGTGTGCAGTGGAATATGAAGCATTCAAAAGGACCCTCATCTCTATCTAAATCAATTATACAAAGAGAGAAAAAAAGCATACAATGATATAGTTTTGGGTATTGGTTTAACAGAAAGTACTGGATAGTGGATACAAATCATATAATCTTGACCTAGTATAAGATATTTCAAAAATGCTACTTGTACACACTTGGTACACAATCCTCTCACATGTGTGTGGGGTCCACAATGGGACCCACATTGTGGGACCCACACACATGTGAGAGGGTTGTGTATCAAGGTGTGTAAATGTAGCAAGGTTCAAGATATTTATAGCTTAATGTGTCTACAAGGAATAAACATATAAAATAATATGGTACACTTAATCATCATGGCTTCCACAAGGGTAACTAGGGACATTAACTTGTTGTCCAGTACCTGGGGAAAAAGAAAAATATAAGAAATCATGCCGTGGATGGTCACTGTTATGGTCCTAGTGCATTCCATATCAGATAGAAGAACAATGCATTTAAAAAAAATTGTATTCTATGGAGGACAACATAGAGACAAACTAAAGAAAGATCAAAACCACCAAACGGGGGGGTGGGGGGGGGGTGCAAAAAAGGGAATTCGTGTGCTGCATCAACCTTAGTCTGTAGCAAAGAAGACACTTAAGAAGGCATGTGCAGGTATCGCATATCTTCCAGAAGCTGCATTGCATGGTCTGAAAGGGTGGACAATAAAACTGATTGTATAGAATACTCATTTTTGCGCTTTGAGAACCGTTATTCAACCGGGTTTTAAGAAAACTCCAACCTTTGTTTCTAGACAAGCAATGTGTCTATCAAAGTTATTTGTGACTCCTACGAGTATAAGACACCTCTTATTTGGAATGTAAGGGTGGCAGTTGCAGAAACAGCCCAATACTCAGGCACTCATCTATCCTCAAATTTTATGTACTACTCTACAATACCCAGTGTCACCAATCAAGTCGAATCTTTATGCAAGCCATGCAGACAACACCTTATGACGCCAATCAATGAATCATAATAGTGGTATTGTTTTCACATTAAATCACTTCAGCAGCCAATAGGCTCCTCATATAGTTCAAGAATGAAATTTTAGATACCCTAATAATCAAGGATCCTAGAGAAGGAAATTGTTTTTACTGACATCCGTCTGAGTTGTCCACTGCCTTATGTGGTATTCTATGTAAGAACACAAAAGGAGACAAGAGTCTTCATAAATTTATCTAGCAGTAATCCTTGGAATAATGTTATTTTAGCACCACTACTCTAGTTGGCATTACATTACATGATAAGTCCAATTAAATGGGTCCCACATTCGTTCATTTAATATAAATTTAATTGGATTTGTCTTGTAATTTAATGTCAGCTAGACTCGTGCTCTAGCACAAGTGGTATTAGATAGCATTATTTGTAATTCTTGCCATATATTTGACCAACCAATTATATATTTCAATGCAACATTATTTTCTTGATTCAATAGAATCAAGACCACACCAAAGCTTCCATATTAGCGAAAAAATCTTTGTATTTAAGATAACATCAAGAGATGTGTTCAGTAGAGGAGGATCTTTCTTTTAACCCTATAACGTGGGACAATATATAGAAACAGAGAATGTGAGAAAAGAAGAACGGAACAATACAAGGGAGGAACATAGAAAGAGATAATTTGGAGAAGGAAATCAATTGCATCTACAATGAAAACACGACTCCTACTCGTTCTTGAAAAAGTATAATAATAAAAGAAAATAATCCATATAGAAACTTTCTAATATAAACTGATAAGAATGGAAAGGGAATAAATTCTTCAACTTCAGAATGTGGTCCAATTTGTCATCACCCTTATAAAAATCATGGAAAAAACTATTACATACTTATCCTAACAAACATGCTCTGAGTTCTCGATTCCATTCGCTCCTTTTCATGACATTATGAAGTATAGTATTGGATACAATTAGTTTCACTTTTAATCTAAAGACTAAATGTCGTGCCACCAAAATGTTCTTTCGAAAAGGACTAAAGCATTAGTAAGATTGAAGAATGCACAGTGAGTACGTAAATTAATTTTCAGCAGGTCAAATTGGTATTGAAATGTGAGCTGATGCTTGATTGGCGTACCTTTAAAGTAGAAGTGTTTCACAATTCTATATCATTTCACTTACTCCAAAGCATTAATTAATTACTCGCAAAAATAAAAACTCGAATAGGAATTACCTTGACGGACCATCTTTTTCAAGGAAACACATAACTTCATAAATTCTTAGGAACTATAACATATGGAAGTTGATACTATCTCAACATATTCCTCAGCAAGAGAAATCTTAAAATGTATATCTTAAATCCGAAAATATAATTCTAAAGGTTTTAAAAGCAAAGTTGAAACTCCTGCATATTTCAATTCCTCAGATTCTTTGTGAATCCAATGCTATGAGACTAGAGGACCCTAAGAAAAGACATTCTCTTCATAAATCCTAAGCAAAACAGATATTTCTGTCGCTGTCAGTGTGTGTGTGTGTGTATAAACACTATGAGATGCTTTAGATAAATAGATTGTGTAAATAAATTAAGAAAATTTACCTTCCATCAAACATAGCATCAAAAAGAAAAGAAACCAAGTGATGGTCAGGGTTCATCTCATCAACTTCAAGCCTCAAAGTATCCTTATGCACATTCACATCACTTCTGACCTTTTTAGCATGTTGGTCCTCAACGTACGGCGGCGGCGGCGGCGGAGGCGCCACCTCTTGAGATGACGCTGGAAACCCATTATGAAAAGTACCAAAACTGGGCGGCCCACCAACAAAATTACTTGTGTAGGATTGGTAATGTGGGCAGTATAGAGGTGGTGGTGGTGCAGGGAAAGCATGTGGAGGCAGTGGAGGGTGCCCATGATAAGGAGCGTAGTATTCAGGAGGAGGGTGGTGGTGGTAGTATGTGGCGGGGGTGGTGTTTCTCCTTCTATTGGTGCCAAATGATATGCCCATGTTCAGTGTTGTTGGATTCTTTGGTAAAGTTGTATATTTCAGTTTGTGTTTTGAGTGTTGTTGAAGGCAGGCAATGGATCTGAGAAAAAGAGAAAAAAAATGATTTACGTGTTGCAAAAAGTGTACCAATGCTCGCCTGTAGAGCTTTAGGGTCCGTTTTCATGTCATTTTCAGTTTTCAAACACATTTACTTACCTATTTTCATAAATGAATTTTCAAAAACGAGTTTATAATTTACAAAGAAAACAAAAAACACCAAAAAAGTCGTTTTAACCGTTTTCAGTTAAAATCAAGCCAAAACTTCTTCTTTTTAAAAAAAAAACAATTTTTCAAAATGACAAAAAGAACGTGTTTTCAGCAATCTCAAAATGGACACTCAAAACTAAAAACCGAAACACGAAGAGAACATCCCCAAATTTTTTATTTTTCTTCCCCCTTTTTTTTATGTAAATTTCATAAAATTAAATAGAGGAGATTTAAAAGTACGAATTTATTTGCATTTGAGGGATTTTTCGTTCTTTTATATTTCTCTTTTCTGTGAAAATCGACTATGTACAAAGTAGGAAACAGTTGAAATTTTGGGTGGTACATCAACATGATTAGAAGCATCAATCACGGTGGTTTAAAAAATAAAATAAAATCCCAAGCAACTGAGTTGGTACTCTCAACCAGTGGGTCACAACCCTTTTTGTCATTGTAATATTTGTGTTTTCTTTCAAACCAAAATTATCTTTATTTGATTACTTCAACCAAAACAAAACAATCAATTAAAGGTGAGCGTTCCTCCATCCAATCAAAAATTGATGATCCACCAGGACGACTTGCAATTATAATAGTCTAGCCTTGTTGCTGTCACGAGGCAAAATACGACTCAGGTATTCTAGCACACAAACGACAGTCATACCAAAGCATCAAAACATGGTCCAACTCTTAGGATCAAGGTGCAAAAGCGCAAGGGCATGTGTTATGCCATTCGCCTCATGATCAACAAAACAAACGTCTAAAAAGGGGAAAAATCAATTAGAGGTAAAATAATATTATGTAAGAGGACTCCTTCCTAGATATTAATGGTCGGCGTCTTAGCCCCAACGACGACATTGCAAAATTTTGATTCAATCTTGTTGAATTGTAGTCCTAGCTTGGCAAACTTCAATCTCTCCCAAATTGCACAGCATTAGAGTGAACCCTAAAATACTTCTTTAATTAATGATATTTTTTTATTTAATTAAACGTAAGTGCTAAAAATGAGGTATTTTATTAATGAAAACGGTAACAGTCAGGACTCAAATGTTATAAAAGTAAAATGTTGGGACTAAGTTGACAAAATATTATATTGGGAACCTACTTGCTACATTTTTCAATAGGTTTTGTATTTCCTTATCACGGGTCCGTTATACAGCCATCCACTACCTGTATATAGTGGAAACAATAAATGATTGTAAGTTCTTTACAAGCTAGTCACCAACTATATACACTAGAACCAAACCGAGAACCTTTATAAATGGAACCATTTGTTCTAAATCGATGAGGAGATAATTTGTGTTAGACATAGACTCAAGTTTCGTAAACGACTAAGACAAACACGTTATAAATTCAATTCATTTCGAGTTTACATAACTTAAAACCGGTTGATGATAGAAAATGACTTGATCAACATATAAGAATTTAAGCGAAAGGATTGTGTTGTATTGTTGGAAATTTGGACAGAATATGAAAGTAGAATTATNTGTTGTATTGTTGGAAATTTGGACACAATATGAAAGTAGAATTATTGAAATTCGTATATTGGTGTTACAAGGAGAACATTCATTTCGGCTATTTTTGTTGTACCGCAATGCTTTTGTATAGGTCACTCGCCTCAAGCTTTATGTCATAGTCATGTCAAGCTACAGTGTCCGACCTTGATTTGTGTGACACAACTATTAGAGATATTAAAAGATAGTTTCCTTATTTAGATTATTGCACAACTGTAATTAGATTTGTATAGCTAAAAGTTTGAATTTCCCTAGATTAGAATATTGTCTTTGATTCTGTTTGTAACCTATTTATACTCTTCTTCAATCAATGAAAAGG
>CAIGRT010030238.1:0-13314 GCA_903798405.1 Fraxinus platypoda
ATTTTTGAAAGATTTCATCAAGTTTGTTACATGTGAAAGTGTATTTTAAAAGTTCATGAATTTTGTATTTTTCCCTTTAATTATTGGGGCTTATATTTCTTGACGGCCCATGAGGAAATATTTTGGGCTCTCATAGGTTGTGTCATATAATATCAACAGGTTCAAAAATATGAAGAATGTGACAATATTTAGCCACATTGATATTATGAAGGTAACATAATGTTTTTGACCTTAGGTGATTTATCTCATTTAACATGTAATATTGTCTTTTGCATCTAGTTCGATTATTGTGCGTCGATTAAGTCTAGCACTATCGTAATGTTTTGACTTTTATGAGTAATTGATCTTGAAATCTTGATATTTAATTTATGATGATTCATTGCATCTCTTGGCATGACATAGTCGTGTTGACTTTCTTTCACAGTTAGATTATTTAAAAGAATTACGTTAAATCTTAAATTTATTATCTTATATATATCATGTGAATTATTGATGTTTGTAAATCATTGAACTCAAATCATTTTCAAATTTGCTTATCAACTTGGCTTTCTACTTTGGTTTTTTTCTTATCTCTTTAATCTCTCTATTAGACCTTATACCTTAACAATTGCAAATTTAAATGTAATGATAAACCAACAAAATTCCAGATGCTCTCAATGATTGGATTTGAACGTGTCAATTGTAAATGCATCTACCATAGATTGTGATAATCACAAGTAATACTTTAATCACGATTTTGATGTTGATCAAATTACAGAATATTAAATTCTTCCAAACATTATGGCAAAAATGCAGTACTGATCATGTTAATTAATCATAATGATGTGGAAGTTAGGATCATATGAACCGTCCAATGACGATAATACACAATCAATCTTGTCCACGCCATTTATTAAATTCAAGTTTAGTACACTACACGTCAAATTTTGTTTCTCTACTTGAAGAAATGATGTTGACATCTAAATTATATGCGTAATCCTGCGTAATTTGCAAGGCAGCTTAAAATCTGAGATTTTTTAAGAAATTTTTATATTAATTGATGATTGCAACAGAACATTTACATCATTTGATGAAGGCGATAGAATTAAGGATTTCTCCCACACTATGAATGAACATAGAACCTAAGCTGTAACAGATGTCTCGACTGAAACACCCGCGTAGTTAACTTCAGCAACCTTATCCGTTTCCCAAAGCTCGGGTAACGCTTCCTTGAGATTATGGATGCTTTCAAATGCGTAATCTGCACCTTTTACCCTCTGAGATTTCCCGACCTACATGGAAATTTGAGCAAACTTTCAGTCTATAATGGCCATTTTGTGCAAATTTTTTTTGTCCGACTTAGCTTATGGATAGGCAATGCAACTTACCAGCACAGTATCAAGGCCTATGCGTTTTCCAGCCTGAATGTTTCGTACACTATCCTCGAAGAACAACTGCAGGATATAATGAAGACGAGTTTAAGTATATATGAGTAGAAGTTAGAATTATCTTTTAGTGAAAGATGTGAAAAATAGAAAGATAATCTTACTGTTCTATGTGGATCAATGTTGGCAATTTTAAGAGCCTTTTCAATGGCGTAATCTGATGGTTTGCAGACAATTGGTGTCTTTGGCAATCCTGTTGATTCTGCATTAGGCTGAGAAAAATGTCCAATTATGTCGAAAATCTCAGGGCTTGTGCTAAGGGTACGAGACAATTGTGTGGACCCCAGAAACTCGATATCATCCTCATCATCAGATACAGCGCCATTGTGTGTAGGATTCAGAGTCTCGAAGCAAATGATCCCTTCAAAACAGTCTTCCAAACCAAGTCTTTTGAGAACTTTGATGGCATGGACCTTATCAGCATTAGTGAAGATCTATCACAAAATGAAGACAGAAACATTAGTATTCCATAAGAACGCATTCATACACAGACTCTTCAGTACTAAAAGTAAAAAACCTCGTGAAAAAGGACTTACAACTTTCCGAATGGGCAAGCTCAACAAAAGGCTTCTCAGAACAGGGTCCGGTTTCAAATTTTCATAGGGTAACCTCCCATGGACAAAGCTGCAAAATTGGGAAATTCACAGTTCAATAAAATGAAACATCTACGTGAAATACGTGAACTGATCAAATCAGAAATCAAAGAATCTGGCTTCCTCACCTGTGATATTCATCATAGTCGAAATCATAGCCAATTGCCTGCATAGAAAATATCCCTTAATAAATGGTCTTCATACAGAATCACGCTGCTATTAACAATCGAAAGTAAGTAGAAATACTTACTCTAAGGCCTGCCATTGTAGTACCGTAATTCTTGTACAAAAGATTACACAAGTCATCGATTTTGCTTTCTTCAATACCAAGCTTTTCAACCATGTAATCTGTAAAACACATAACAAATCAAACACCGTGTAAACATAAACAAATTTTTTGAACAAAAGGAAATAATCTTACCTTGAATGTTCTTAAGAACTGCTGTTGCTAGGCCAGCAGTAAGAGGATAAAGAGTATCATCAAGATCTGAAAAGTACATATTGTGGTTCAGATACATTTTTCCCAAATATTCAAACTTAAAACACTAGTTGTAAATAATTGAGAAACTAACCAAATAGCAGACAATCATATTTTGAACTTTGAACCTGCCCATATCGATGCTCGTATTCCATCTTGATCTTTAATGGCTAACTGAAATACCGAATATGTATGCGATTAGACTCTTAACAAACTCCTTAAAAAGAAAATTCAGATTTAGAATCTATCTTCAAGTTCTAGTGGCTGGCAATACTGCAAAATTACTTGAAAGGATCTAATATAAAACGGACAAATTGGCAATCCACAACCAGTTCTGTATCTTAAGCCAGATATCGAGAAAAATAAAATTCCAGAAACTCAACAAGAATCAAATTCATTAGAAGAGAACCATTCACGAATTTGAAATCCACGAAATTATCTCTCTCTCTCTCACACACACATTAATTTGTGAAAAAAAAAATGAAAATACCTCAAACCCATCAACAAAAAGTCACATTAGCCTTCAAATTTAAATACGTTAATTCTTTAAACCAATTAATCTATCACCTGAAACAAATATAATATAGAGAAAAACACTGAAATTATTAAACCCAAGACTAGAACATACCGGAATTAGAATTAAAATGGACAGAACAGGGAATCAAGGGGCTAATGTAGAGAGAAAAAGAGACAGATTGCAAACTGCAATTATTCTACAGAGTGATTGAAGAATGCAAAGAGAGGGGGAGGAAAAATGGAGGCATCCATTGAGTTTAAATAGACAAAACCGTTAAGCCAATTTATTTTTTATTTCAAAGTTTAAAAAAAATAAATATATTACATATTTACATCATTTAATCATGTTTAATTAGAAAGAATTATAATAATGAGTTTGTACATTCTGGACCCACTTTTACAATTGAAATCTCCATTTTGGCCCTCCGACGACCCTAACTTTCTTATACTCATTTATGTTGTGTAGTGCACAAGTTTCCATAAAAAATAAATAGTTAAAAGATAAAATCCAAACCGCTCATTTGGTAAAGATTAAAATCCAATTAAAATTGAAAATATAGTCGTTATTGGGTCTCACTCGTCTAATAAAAGTAAACTATAACGGCTAATTTTTCAATTTTAATCCGATTTTAATCTCTACCGAACACGCCCAGTGTTTGACCATCATTATTTAATTTTTTTTCTACATGCTCATTTTTAATCACAAATTCACACAATAAAATAATCGTACGTAAACCTAAAATTCTTCCTACTTTTTAATCACACATTCTATTAAAAATTACTATTCAAAATATTGCTTTGGCCAAATAATGACCATCAAACTAGGTTCAAAAGTTAGGCCGTGTTTGTTTCGAATTAAAATCAGACTTTAATTTAAGTCAAAATCAAACAATCAATATTAACCACATCTTTCATGGGTTCTACAGTTTTTCAACCACACATTTCAAAATTTTTTATCACAATTTACAAAAAAATTAATTTTAATCTCCATCAAACACCACTTAATGAAATTACTATTAGGATAACCATCCTCTCAATTCTATTGAAGTGATAATTTAAGAGTGGAGAAAATGATAAGACAATCGAAGTTAGAAAAAAAATGGGGATAAAAAAAAAAAAAAACTATTTTAAAAGTAGATTTACTTTTAGTAAATGACTTGTGTACAACTCTCCAACTGTCCTCATAATTGAAGTGCTGTAAAGCAATATGATTGTTTAGAAACCAAAACCAAAAGTTACTTCGTACTTGTTTAGAAACAATATTTGTATGAAATAACTTCGTTCTAAAAAAAGCATTTTTTTTTTACATTTTTCAAATATTTTTCTTATTTTTTAACTAATTAGTAATTACTAAAAATTCACTTCCACAAAACTCAGATTATCGTGTGCATAAATGTTGTGATTTGCTAGTAAAGTGTGATGCAAATTGTCCTTGAAATGTGTCAAACTTGGCAAAAGTACTCATTTTTTATGTTAAAATACGCAAATATATTAATTTTTGTAAAAATGACGAAATTCTTTTTATGTCAAAGGTTACATACTACAAATGGTTGGTGCACAAATCTTGAGACCAAACCGATAGCTTTCATACGAAACTCTATAAGTGAAAATCCACTAATAAACGTAAAATTAATGTAATCAATTAATTTTAAAAATCGAAATTGAAATCTATTGTGAAAAATTAAATTTTAAATTATTGACATATGAACTCAAGCATAGAATTACTTATGAAATGTTTTAAGGAAAATGAATTTGCATATAGTACACGCACTTGAACAAAATAATATGATTACTTCTTACTTTTTAGGGTCAAAGATAAAACGTGTAGAAGTGTATTCTATATGCATGAATATTGGTGCCATTGTGTGGACTAGTATCTAAGGTCATTTATAATTTATCCATTTTAAGTGGTTCATGTGAAACTTAGTTTCTCCACTCTTGTAGCTTGTGGTGCCATTGTGTTAGTTCTAAATAGAGTTCTCCTATTTATAATTAAAAATTAGAATTAGAAAAAAAAAAAAAAAAAACTCACTCTAAGAAAATGATTCGTGTACAACTCTTTAATCGTCCTTTGAATTTTGTTGCACCGACAATTAAATCGTTGTAAAATAATATGATTGTCAAAGTCTAAAAGAAAGATCGCAATCAAAATCAAAAGTTACTTTGTGCTTATCTGAAAGTAATTTTTTGAAAATAACTTTTTTTCGTATTCTTTTTCAACCAGACGTTCTTAAAAAGTCATTTTCACGTCTTGCGTGATTTTTCATATTTTCAACCAAATATTTTACAAAAAAACCACTTCCACAACTTTAAAACTTGCAAAAATGTCGTGATTTATGAGAAAGTGATGCAAATTCCAATATCCTAACATTAGAGGGTTGGATATTGTGGACTTTAAATGTCATCAAATTTGGAAGAGTTTGCAAAAGTAGCATTTTTCATATCAAATTACGAATATATTCTTTTTGTAAAAATGACTAATTTTTCATGGATGAAAATGTCGGCGAATGGACGGTCGTTTTGAGAAAGAAGAAGAGATTTTGCAATCTAATTGAAAATTGGAAAAAAATTTCGTCCACCTAATTTACAAATAGTCTCATTTATTATTATAAAATATTCGAAGCTTTATTTTCTGTCAGCCACTTGTAGTACTTTTCATCAAATAGTCTTGTACAGTTGTACCATTATACATTTTTAGTTGTACGTGTGTAAATACGTACCTTATTTGTTGCTTCAGCTTAAATCAACAATTATTTTGACAACTTGATTGGTGAATTGGTGTATTGTTTTTTTTTTTTACAATATCATTATTACTTAAAACATTTATAAAATAAAATATTCCATACTTAAATTCAATTTTTTAATCACATATTCTCCTAAAAATAATATTAATTTTTTTTTTAAATAATGGGCACCAAACAAGAGCTACATTAAGCTTTTTTTTATGTCAAAATTAATAATTAATTTTAACTATATTTTTTATGGCTTCACAACTTTTCAACAACACATTTCATCAATTTTTATCAAAATCTACTAAAAATATGATTTTAATCCTCACCAAACAGGGCTAAGTCCTGTTTGACGAGAATTAAAATCAGATTTTTAGTAAATTTTAATAAATTCGATAAAATATGTGATTGAAAAGTTGTAATCTATAAAATGTGTGTTTAAAATTAATTGTTAACTTTGACTTATATTAAAATCTGAATATTAATTTCCACCAAATAGGAATTTACATGGGAGTTCAAATCTGGGCTGTATTTTTCTAAAATATAAATAAATAACCCTCGTCCGTATTTAGCCTCTGTTTGGTGAGGATTTAAATCAGATTTTTAATAGATTTTGATGAAAGTTAATGAAATATATGGTTGAAAATTGTGGATCCATAAAATATGTGATTAAAATTAATTGTTGACTTTAACTTAAATTAAAATCTAAATTTTTGTTAAAGAAGAAATTGAAAATATTTACATCAAATATCTTTTAATATTTTCTCTTTGATATGCTATTTTTCTCTTTTATCTCTCTCTTTCTAAGTGCGCAAATAGTGCTGTTTCATATATCATAATTTTCTAGATAGCTAAACTTCTGACTCCTATAGAATAATCAAACTCTTGTCGTCAGCTCTAGATCTTTCTTGAGTCATCTCTTTCTTCCTAACTTTGTTTCTCCATCTTTGCCTCTACTTGATTGCATTCCTAAATCGACTCTCTTGACGGGTGCATGTAGAGTAATGTAACATTATTCGCGTATATTGTATCTAAAGTCATAAATCAACTATAGAACCTTATTCGATAACGAACACATTAACTTTCTCTTCTTTCATTTGATACTAAAAGTCAAGAACGCCAATCAACCATCTCCATTGTTAAGATAGAAAAGCCTGCGAACGAGGGCATACCAAATGTTCCCTAATTAGGGTTCTATGTGTGCAACTATATTCTGTTAACACTTACAATTAACTATTCTAAAACAAATTGCAATTTGCAACTACTGTCAAATGGAAAAGGAACAAGTCTTAGGATTTGATCCTTAATTATATTAAATTGAATTAAGTACAAAAAACCAGACCATAAATTCTTTAAAAGGAAAAGAAAGGACCCTTGTTTAGTCTTCATTTATCATTCAAATATATTCTAATATTCAAGGACAGATGGTTACGTAGGGAATCCAAATAACTTTTCTTCTTCTCTGTTCAATAATTTTCCATTCTATGGCTGGCTTTGATTGTGACAAATAAATAATTTCTATGATTTGTTGATGAAAATTGTTATATTTTAAGACAGTAGGTGATGTGGTTGTATATGAAAGCTATCCCATAATTGGTTTTTGTTGTTATATTCTTCGAGAGAAGAACAGAGTGGTCAATGAATTGACTCCTTGTGCATTTTAAATTGAAAACTCTTGAACTTCTTGAATGTTCGATTTATTTATATTATATATAAAAAAAGCACGCCACTCATGAATTACATTAATGCTGGTCGGCCAGGGTCAGTGACCGACCAGAATTCAGGGGGTTGAGGTGTCATCACCCCAGCCCCTGATTTGAAAAAAAGGGCCCCCACATGAATTTAAATCAAGGGCCGAGGTGCATCCACCTTGGCCCCTTGGATTTGGCCTTGGATTTGGCCCTGGATGAGCAGCATTGCTCCATTAATTATAGTGCAACTTCATTTGGTAAGTGCTCTTTTTACATAATAGGATTCCTAATTTTTTTTTGAAATTAACATACAAATTGAATAAGAGATGTTATATCGTTACGTAAGTGCTTGTATCCAACAAGCTTTAAATGTAAGAAGCAGGATATTTTGTCATGAAGTGACAAAAATATCTAATAACCTGTATCGTCCTTATAATATATAGCGTCCAAAATAGAGATGTTGCCTCATTACGTACGTGCTTGTGTTAGATATACTTCAAATGTATAAACGCAAAATATTTGTCATAGTGTGACAAAAGCATCAAATAATTTGTACCCTCACATTATTAATATGAGTCATGCTGCCCTATAAAGCTCGATATTCACAGTTATGGAAATCTATTTGGTAAGTTCCCGTGTAACATAACTTAAAATTTCAAATAGTTTTGAAATTAACATACAAATTAAATAAGAGAAGTCGATTCATTCTGTAAGTACTTGTGTTAGACACACTTGAAATTGTAGAAGCACGACATTTGTTATAGAGCCCACAACTTGTACTGTCCTATTATTTATTTAAATATAGAAAAGTCATGCATCCCTATAAAACTCGTTAATCATAACGGTGCAAATTCATTTATAAGTGCTCATGTTACATAACTGAGTTCACAACTTGTTTCGTCCCATTATATATATAAGTCAGGCCTTAATATTGAAACTTGTAAAACATAGAAGCACAAATTCATTTGGTAAGTGCTTGTGTTACATAAATGGTTTTGAAATTAACATACAAATTAATTAAGGGATATTGCATCATACTCTTAAATGCTTGTGTTAGTCATACTTGAAATGTATAGAAGCTTGATATTTGTCATAATGTGCCAAAAGCATTCCATAACTTGTGCTGCCCCATTATTTATGTCAAACATATAGAAAAGTTACGCCTTCCTATGAAACTCGTTAATTATAATAGTACATTTTTATTTTGATAAATACTCATGTTACATCACAAAATCCCAATAGTTTTGAAATTAACATACAAACTATTTAAGGGAGGTTGCATCATACTCCAAGTGCTTGTGTTAGTCATACTTGATATGTATAGAAGCACGATATTTGCCATAAAGTGACAAAATCATCCCCTAACTTGTACCGTTCCGTTGTTTAAATCACGTATATAGAAAAGTCACACCTTCTTATGGAGCTCATTAATCTTGGTGGTACAAATATATTTGGTAAGTGCTCGTGTTACACCATGAATCTCCAATAATTTTGAAATTAATATACAAATTAAAGAAGAGATATTGTATCATTTGTAAGTGCCTAGATGTATAGAAGAAGCATGATAATTGTTATAAAGTGATAAAGCATCCCTCAACTTGTATCATCCCATTATTTATATTGTAAATGTAAAAAAAGTCATGCCTCCCTATGAAACTCATTAATCAAAAGAGTGCAAATTCATTTAAAAAGTGCTCGTATTATATCATTGATTTCTCAATAATTTTGAAATCGACATACAAATTAAATAATGTATAAAAACATGATATTTGTTATGAAGTGACAAAAGCATACCACTTGCAGCATCTCATTATTTATATAGATAGAAAAGTCGTACCTCCCTGCAAAACTCGTGAATCATAGCAGTAAAAATTCATTAGGTAAGTGGTCGTGTTACATCTACGAATCCCATTAATCAAAACACTTTTATTTCATTTAATAAGTTCTCATGTTACATGCTCAAAATGTTCATATCTAGGCTTGAAGCAAATTCCATTCCTGCGAGTTAAATAATATATAAATTAAAGGAAAAGAAAATTTCACGGTGGGAGATAAATCCTACTAAATTTTATATAAATACAAGTCACAATCTAAATAACTGAGAGTCAACACCAAAATAAAAAAATAATTAATTATGGGTATATTCCCTGTCCTTGGTACTTCATATTTTGATTTGATTGCCAAAGCATAAAACATGACAAAATTGTGGAGAAAGGGCACCTCTTAAAGAATAGAGCACTCAGCACAGTACAGGCTGTCCATTGACCCCCCCCCCAAATTGCACAATAATGTGAACAAAAAATGAATTTCACATTGTATTTGCTAGGAATGTCACTCTATATGTATATTTTTAGTCTCAATCTCTCCAACTTTACCTAGTTTGAGAATTAAATACTATGTTGTAGGGCACAATATGGTTTCCTTTCTACATTAGCTTTTCATAAAGGGATTATTATTAAATACAAGTTGCCCATAAATTTGAAAGAAAGATTTTAAAAGAAGTTGATTAGTTCTATTATCAATCAAATGACGAGTTTGACACGTTAAATTGTACTGAATCAAGAGTATAAACTTGGTTTGAGTATTGAGACTTGGGGCGGTTTAGCACGTAAAAGGTCTGGGTAGCCGACCTATGGCCCTAAAGGTCCATTTAACTTGTTTGTTGAAAAAATGCCAAAAATAAAAACATTAAAGAAGGGAGTTGGGCTAGCTGGCTCGTGCAAGACATGTCTAGTCATCCCAAAGTAGGTAGATTTGGTCCACTTTACAGTTGTAAGTTGAATTAGACAAATTTTGAAATATAAAGCCTCCATTATTTTGTTAAATTATATCCCATATTGAGTAATGAAAATGCATTAAAGACAATTTCTACTTGATTGTGATTATGAACATGACATAAAAATTGTATATGGTCTAAATGTTGGATCTAAAGAAGTTGTATTTGAGCTCGGAATTCGGAAAGATAGGTTGTTTGCTTACGAAATTATTATATATGTTTTGAAGTGCATTATTGGTCATAAACTTCCAAAATGCACCTTGCATTATGAGTTTAATACTCATACACAATGATAATATCTCAAAACTTTAGATTTAGATCTCAATTTTATAGGGGCCACAATTGTGACCTCTTTTAATCATCTACCCTTGAATAATAAATGAAGACTAAATATGAGCCCTCTTTTTCCAAAAAATGATTGCTATACTTAGCCTATTTTTGGTTTAGGTAAAAATTAAATTTTTAGTAAATTTTTATAAAAATTGATGGAATGTATGCTTAAAAATTTGTGAGTCTCGTAAAATGTGCAGTTAAAATTTAATTGTTGATTTTGACTTAAATTTTAATAAATTTTTCAGCTGAATCAACATGGACTAGTTTTTGTCACCACCCACACTTTTCTTCACGACTATTCTTCTATTTGTGCTCGTTCATGGAGAGGTGAAATTCTTTGACAAATAATGGTACTCACTTTATGTACAAATACCAAATCTAATTACTTTCAAACATCGATTAACGAGCACTCATACAATGATTCATTATCTCTTATATAATTTGTATGTTCATTGCAAACTCAATTTTGTATATTTTACATATTTAAATTTTTCGAAGAAACAAAAAGCAAATTTTTGCTTTGAAAGAAAAAAAAGGAGCAAATACAATCTACAATACTCATAGTCCGGGAGCCTAACCAATCAAAGCCATTTGAATGTCACAATCCATTGATGGCTAAGTAGCTTTTAAACAAAAGAAATGATATGCAATAGATATTTGCATAAACTTGATGACAGATTGTCTCCTCGATTTTCAAATATGTCTCTCATTCACGTTTTCACGTGAAACGGTTGAATATGATATCAAAACGAGTAATGTTATTTAGCCTTATTGGGGTTACAACCACAGTCTAGGGACGTTAATGTAGCATTAAATGATATGTGAAATTAAATAAATAATTTAATTTATTTAGTCTATCATTTAGAGCCATATAGACTGGAGTTACAATCCCAGTGTGATTACATAACATTACTCTATCAAAACTAATAAATACACAAAGTGTACTCAGACGAACATTTCAACACACTAATAGACCATGTTTATTCGATTAAATATTAAATGCCCATTTAGCGGATTTTTGAAAAGTCAAAACCTACTTTTCAAACTAAAAAATTGTTTTTGAATATGTTTGGATAATTTTTTGGAACTGTTTTGTCCGATTTAAAGAGATTTTAGAGAAAGTCAGCCTAAAAAAAGTTCCTCATAAGATTTTTCTATACAGAGCAGAATCAAAAACAGAAATCTTGTCAAGCAAGCACCAAATTAAACTTATTTTTAGAGGCATCCAATGATGCTCAAAAGCCCGAGCCATTATTATTCTAAGAAGCACGGTCAACCTATTGTGAGCCAGTCATCTGGCTAACATAATCCCCCCACAAGAAACAAGTGAAAATGAAGTCCTATCCAAATCCAACCTGAAAGCACCCAGTAAGTTTATGTAATCCAAGGAAAATAGAAGCCATTTAAGTGGTCAAAATAAGCAAATCCAAATTAGCCATATATGTCCAATCTTTTGTTCTAAATCTGACTCGACTGCAATTGTCATTTCATGTCTTCACCACTCATTGCAGATAAATTTTGGACCTCTTAAGTCCCAATTCTAGCATGTGCTTTCTGTTATTGTTACAAGAATTTAAAAACTTGTATGCAAAAAATTAAAAAAATAAAAAGATCTCGAGAATATTTTGTCAATAAACTTATATTTAATAAAAAAAATCTTCTCTTTTTACAAAAACTTGTATGGAAAAAAATCTCGAGAGTATCTTGTCATGAAAATGATATTTAATTAAGATTGTCCTTTCACAAACCAAAGTTCTAACAATTTTCAAGCTTGTACGCGTTTTGTAAGGTAGATTAAGTTGTTTTGGACAATAAAAAAAAAAAAGAAGGAATTTAAAACTATTGTCTTTAACTTATTTTTCAATACTACATGCCAAGAACATTACCGTGTGGTATAGTAGTTGGGTGCTAAGTATGTACTCAATTAAAGACCACAAAAGGGCTTGACGTTTCTATTTGAATGGGAAGGTTGGTGCAAACTCAATCAATACAATCTTTTTAGGACAATGCTGACTTGGTATACATTCAGTTTGACAGCCCCTCACATGGGGGTGGGGTCCACGTGGGGTCCGCAATCGCGAGCCCCACCCCCATGTGAGGGGACTGTCATCCACGATGTACACCAAGGTGTACATCAAGAATGATCCATCTTTTTAATACACACCACTAATTTGTAGAAGCGATGACATTGTCACATCAGAAAGCCAACTCTCACGTGTCAATTATGGCAACTGGACTGACATGTATAAAACAAAGAGTAAACAGTTAGAGCATCTTCATTGTTAATGTGGATTATATTTAAAATACTATCATATAAGTTGAGATATGCAATGTTCATATAAAAGTTCTTCTCCGATACAATATTTCTAGAACTATGTCTAGCTGATATAACAAAAATTAAAGTAGACATTGTCAAGAAAACCACCTAGATGTAGATGCTCTTCTAGATGCAGGAAGTCGAACTAACACTTTTTGTAACATGATCTAATCTCGTGGTTTTCAATATGTTGTGGAGCAGGATCAGAGCCAAGATTTTACTTTGGGGTAGGTTGAAATTTTAAAAAGAGTCAATATACTAATAAATTTTATAAATAGTTAAAAAAAACCTGAAGAGTCAAGGTTCAAGAGAAGCGTCGTAGCTCGTAGCACTATGAAATTAGATCAGCCAAAGATGGAAAATCCAAGCGAAGTACCTACTTTGTTTACCCTATAATCAGTGGCGGACCCAGCATCGAAGTACAGCCCGGGCGGACGTTGATCAGTCAACGCCGTCG
>CAIGRT010030255.1:0-10426 GCA_903798405.1 Fraxinus platypoda
AAAAATATACGACGAAACCGGCGGTTTAAAACCGGATCAAACCGTTAGATTTAGGTTTGAGTTTTTTTCAAACCGTTCAAAATGGTTTGATTTTGGTTTGAGTTTTTCTCAAACCGGTTTAAATGGTTTGGTTTGAAAATTTGTCAAAAACCGATAAATCCGGACCGCTTACACCCCTATCTCTAATAAAGAAGCTCGTTGAACAAATACCTCATATTTCTCTGCTGATTATGATGAAGCACAAATGACTCGCGAAAGATGAGCATCAATCAATTTTCTCTTTTCTGTCAGCGTAATCTCCTCTGCCATTCCAAGATTTGTTACAATACAAATAAATAGACCTCACTACCCAGGAAACGAAGGCAGGAAAGGTTAAAAGAATGTCGATATCGAATCCTCGTTAAAGAGATGGTTGAATAAATATTTCATGTTTAAACTCTTGGAAAGCTGATCCCTTGTAGAATGAGATCTCTTGGGTCCAAATAAAGGTGATCAGTACCCAACACTTTCCTTTTTCCTATAGTAGATTTCCCTGGTAGAATTGGAGAAGGAACAATCAAAGTAGACTCCATAGGCAAATGTTCTTGAGGAAGAGTAGTCGTAACTCTAGTAGAAGACACTCCAGATTCTTGCGATGGTGTATTCTTCTTCAAAGAAGTACCTTTGGCCCCTCAGCCCCTTGTGAGGATGCAACTTTTGATCCTCCAGTCGACAGTGAATAAACATCCTTAGGTGGAATTGACACTTGAGAAGTTTTCTTTTAGCGCTTCCGAATTGGGTTTACGTCAAAATCAATCTTCCCTAACAAAGCAAAGAGTTAGGTTAGAAATATTTAAAAACAAAAAGAAGCTCTCTTTAGCATACACATTCATCCATCGTAGTTTGTACCACTGTATTGTGAAAGTTTGAATTTGAAGGATGAAACAGTCTCTCTATTTCGCGAACCTCTAGATTCAAATTAAGAATCGGAGTCACAAGAGTCCAAATATCAGCAACTGCTTGATCTTCTATTGCTCGCTTTCTTGAAAGGAGAAGCATTAGTATAAATCAAAATAAAATTAAACGATGGCGAATGGTAAATTCACTATACTCACGATATTCATCGTAATAGAGAGGCATGGTTGCAATAAAATTAAGGTCGTTTTTGAGGAAGACCCCCTCATACGAATAAGAAACTTTCTTTCTAGTTGTGCACTTTATTGGAGTAATTACAAGTTCGGGACAGGTTTTGGAAAAGCAAGGAGAAACGTAATAAAAATCCTTTTGAGAATTAGCTTTATTACTACCATTCGTTGGGTGGTAGATCATCCTAAAAATATTAGAGAATAACTCTCCCTCTAACCCTGCAGTGGTCCACAAAAGGAAAGATTCATCAATATGAGCCCACCCATTTGAAGAAGCATGGGTGGGAACAAGGTTAAAAAAATTCTTACAACATTATTATTTGTACAACAAATTACAATTACGGAAGTTGCAATTAAAAATAAAAAATAAATACTCCAACAACTTGACTTGGGCTCTCCAAATGCACATGACTCGAGTTGGCCAAAATTTGAGCTGGACTTGGATCCCAGCTCATCAAGAAACAAGTTGTGCACAGTCAGAGCTGAGCTTTTGCCCTTGTTTGATACACATTTTTTTTCAAAATATATTTTTCTCTCTTCTTTTCAATCACATTTCTCAATAAAATAATATTATACGCAAATCTAAACTTTTCCTATTTTTAACTACACATTCTTCATCAATGTACTATTTTAAAATGCATTCTTAGTATAGAAACGGAAAACAAACAAGCTCTTTACATACCGACTCGCCATCCTGTCCAATTGCTAACCGTACTAGCGCATGAGTTGGAATCTTAAATTCTCCCAAATAAATCCCCCAAACTAGGGATGACAAAAAAGCTCGTCGGTTCGGCCCGGACAAAGTTCTAGTCGGGCCGGCTCGTGGCTCGTTTCCACCGAGCCCCATTTTGGGGCGTCGGCTCCAGCCCAGGTCGGCCCGTACGAGCCGAGCCCGTTAATTAAAAAAAAATCGAAACAACAAGATGAAAAAAAATGATTATGATGTAGCTGCATGTAAAAATAGCTGCTTGTGCTGGCAACTATTTTAGCTGCCTGCAAGTGCAAGCAGCTTATAAAAAAAAAGAAAAAAAAAACACCTGACCGGCTCGGCCTGCTAAAGCTCGAACCTGAATTTTTTGGCCGAGCACTCGAGCCAAAAAAAGTTCAAACATTTTTTGCTCGAGCTGAGCCCGAGCTTCGAATTTCGACTCATGGCTCGGCTCGGCTCGGCTCGTTGACATCGCTAACCCCAAACAATTCCAACTAATTTGATACATATGTAGACACCATATCTGGGTGGGACCTACTTCTGGATTCCAATAAATCCCTCAAACAATTACAACAAGTTGATTTTGTACAAAATCAGTCAATAATTATTTTATTTTATTTTAAGTTTTCAATATGGTCATTCTGTTTTAACATCAAATCCTACAAGTACACTATCAACCCCACTACGTACCGTATATGAATCTCATTGCCGAACAAGCCTTAGACACGCTAAAAGAAGGATGATGAAACTCCAAAGTTCATTTTAGTCGACTTTAGAAATTTAGAGTCCAATTTGAATAAGAAGTAAAATTCATGAAAAGTAAAATATGTTATGGGCTCCATCGATCCTGCTTTCATGTAAATGAAAGTGTTTGATCCCAGACAATTATTAAAATGATTTTTTTTTTCATTTTTTGGTGAAAATTAGTTTTGAAATATTATTTTCTATTTTTTAGAGAATGTGTGATTAAAAAATAGGAAAAAATTTGGAGATTTTATGGTTGAAAATAACTTAAAAAAAAAAAAAAGAGTTTCGTTTTTATAGTTGCCAAACAGTGGTTAGTTAGTACACATTGGTGTGTTAACTCTTAACAACTTATATATTGGATTTAACTCTTAATCTAATCTATAGTGATCCATATTGGGTTAGGAAACTTTATTGACTAATTTGAAATAAAATAAAATTTAAGAACTAACTTAAAATTATTCTCAACCTTATGGATCAAATAAATGTATAACTAGCTCATGTTTGAGTCCTATTTTTGAAGAATAGATTTTTGTAAAAAGTAATTTTTGTGAAAAACTTGAAGTTAAAAAGTAAAAGTAAAAATTTAAGATTTACATGCAAAATTATTTTATTGGAGGAATGTTTGTAAGTTTTAAAAAAATGAATTTTAAAGTATGAGTATGAGAGTTAGTTACAATATTTAAATGTTGGGTGAATATAGCTTGGTTTGGTTTAATTACAAATCATTATTTTTTTTTAATTGTGAAAAAAATAATTGAACCTGTTTGCCCATGATTAAAATTTAATTTTAATTGAAAATATGGCTGATATTGGTCCCACGCGTACGATTAATTTTTCAATTTTAATCACTATCGAGCAGCCCAAAATCTGAAGTTCAACCTCTTTTTTTTTTTTTTTAGCTAAATCAAATATGAGCATAATATATATACAAATGAAAAGGCAAATGAAATCTCCACTCAAATGAAATCTTTGAAAAATCTCCTAGTTCAACGCAAAAGGCTGAAAGACAGTTCATCTTTGCACTGAAGCTTGAAAAATCACATTTGCTTCGAGTTGAACTGATAACTTTTGGAAAATTGAAGGAATTACGAGCTAAGAGAGGCTCCTGTGTACAGAGAGGGGCAGATTATGTCGCAGGCTCGAGTTTACACTGACATCAACGTTCAGCGCCCTAGAGATTACTGGGATTACGAGTCTCACACCGTTCAATGGGGGTAAAAATATGTTAACAGACCCAAGTTTTTTCTTGCCTGATTTCCTCATTGTGTTTATTGGATTTCTCATTTTTGGCTTTTTGTTATTAGCTTGCTAAATGTGTTATATTCTTTTGTTTATCTGGTGTCTGTGTTATTAGGTTTATTAGTTTGAATGTATTTGATTATAACTAAGTTCTAATTTTTTCAGAGATAAATTTATGTCATTATTATTTCTGCTGCAGCTTGAATGGGATTATTGTTCTGGAGACTACATTCTTATTTTATTATTATTATTATTTTTGTGTGTGTGTGTGAATTATAGTTAAATGCATTCATTTCTAAGAATAGCTAGTGCGATTATTATTTTCCATCTGTACACAGAAACCTAAATTTATTTGTAGAATTCAATGTTTGTTTAAACTTGGACTATAAACTGAACTAGGCCACTTGAGTTTGGGCAACTCTTGTGTCATCCAAGACTTTAAAGGTCAGCTTGTGAATATCATGGCTCATGCTTAATTAAGTAGCATCTAGATATTTTTATTTTGTAAATTATAAGGTGTTTAAGATCAATTGCACTCAGCTCTGCAAATCTTGTGTGAGATCGGCTTGAAAGATAAACAAGACAATCTCTAACTTTACTTGGTGTCCACTTGACATACAGCGATGAGCTATAGTAATCCCAAATTCAGTTTAGTTTGGCTCAGATCAACCCTTATAACCCGAATTGAGAGTATTGTGGATTCATATTTTAGATTTATGTAGTTATCTCAAGGCTTTCATTAGTTCATGACCCTTTCTAGTTATTTTGTCAGCCACCAGGATCTACATAAATAAAAAAACATTCTAGTTTATTCACATTTTATAGGCAACAGGTGATTGTCTATTCCCCCTATGAAATGCCTTGGGAGAGTAGTTCTCATACCTTCTAATCCCCATTTCTCTACATATATGACGCATGAGCGAATGTTTGACAACGAACAATTGAAGATTAAAAAAAGAAAGGGGTGCAAAGAAGAGAAAAATTGAGGACAAAAGAAGATATCAATGTATTCATGTATTCAAGGGTGAATATTACAATGAATAAACCCTCTATTTATAGAGTAACTAATCTAAAATTAAAAGAACTTCTAATAAACAAACATTATCAAAATACTTGACTAATCTAATCAAATCTAAGTAGATATATTTTGAATAAAACTCTATTTTAAAATTATATTCTAATTCTAACTTTAACTCTATCTTTATCTTTATCTTTATCCTTATCTTTATCTCCTTCTTTTATCCCCATAATTTTTTCTTGATTGAGAGTACTCGACTTCGATGAGGTAGACTAGAACTTCATACTCCAATGAAATCTATCTTTTGTCTTGACCAAGTGTCGGTATTGTACCCTTGACAACATGTGGCTGAATTTGTCCCAAGAGGAGTGATCTTTCTTATGAACCAAATATAAAAAAGGATCACTTTATGATAACTAAAGCTGCAAATCATCCCCAAAAATATAATCCAACCAAGGGGACTATCTCACCTTTTAACCAAGTACCAATAGCAAACTCCAAAAAGTAAAATCTCTGCCATTCATCTTTAAAACTTTAATTGGTTATGCATAATGATGAACACAAGGGTCTAGTATTGTAGACTGGCCTACAAAAAAATGATTGCAACATCGAAGGCTCGAATGGATCTCAACAAGTAAACAATTATGCAATATTGAAAATATAATTTTCATTCAAGTGTGATGGCTAGTCAAAAATATTATCTTTATGTGTTGATCCAAAATCATTTTTTTCACACGTTTAAAAAATCAGACCAAAGAGACATGCAATAAAGCATAATATTTATCACTAGTGTCTCCTAGCTTATATTGCACATCAAAAGTAAGTTAAAAAATTTCATGATTGTAAATAAATTTTCTTTTGGTCTTGGCATGAATTTTAGGAATATTGACAATAAAAGGATGAGCAACACCATATGCTTGAAATTAGTAGACAATAACCTAATATCGATAGGAAAAATATGCAATCAAACAATGGTCTTGGAAAACAACGTGAAGACAGAGTATTATGCAGTTGAGATAACACCGTAACAAAGTCAATGTTAAAGTCACACAAAAGAGAGGGCGATGTCAATTTTGTTACGAGTTCGAGGACATACGAAATGTTTGACTTCGATGGCAATGCTATATGTAATTTTCCAGCTATGTCAGTGTTAAGTGTATCGACTACATGTGTGATCACGATAGGTAACACAATACACTATTCTGAACTCTAGTCTTCTATGTAAAGGGTGGAAACTATTCTAAGAAACTCCTAAAGATTTTATCGATTATGGCAAATAAGGTTTGATGTTGATTTTCTATACTAATTCTAACCAAGAAAGCAATTAAAAGTGTTTTGTCGATATGAGATGAATGCATCGGATTTCTGAATCTCCCTATTGATGCTATTTCCAATTCTTGACCCGTATAAAATAGTATTTTTCTAGTGTTAATGACAATCGATAATCCAATTTTATTCAATATTTTTTCCAAGATAAATTGAGTATATGTTTAACACGACCCTATCGTATTCCTAGTCGGAATTCGTAGGAAAAAGCATGCATTAATTTACAGTATTTATCATACATGATTGCACACGCCATAAATATATTCTTAATGTTTATTGTCCGTGTGTTAAATATGCAATGTTCTACTTATTGTAAGCCTTCCAACACTACGAATAAACAATAAGTTATCTAAGTGGTGGCGAATCATTCAAACAACACAAGATAAATGCATAAATAATCAAAAACTCAAGAAATTACTAAATTAACAAGCCTTGAATTGAAATTAACAATTAATAAGGTTCATCATCCAATACAATAGAAAATCTAGCCTAGCATATTTATAATTGAATTCCACAAGAGAAATTGAATTGACATCACCCGGAATTAAGAAAGATAGAAGAAAGAAGAAAAATTCACGTTCTTGACTTGAATCTTGAAAACGGGTTATGATTCTTCAACCTTCTTATGTTATTCGCCTTGATTTGCTTCCTAGACTTGTTTTTCACCTTCAAAATATGTAGAATATGGTCAAAATTGGGCCGAATGTAGGTTGGGGACATTCTGGCTGTGATTTAGAATATATAGGATGCCACAAGATTGTTTCCATGTAGAGTTTTGGTCAAACATGGAAACTAAATATTCTGCTTGAAAACATACCTTGTGGCCGCATGGCTGAACAATAAAGAGTACCCATTGGCTTTTGAGAGACGGGTGCGGCCGCACCAACTTCCTTGCGGCCACATAGGGCAATATTTGGTTGTCGAGCATTTTTCAGTATGTTTGTCGTATCTTTCTCTCCTGATATCTGATTGAGGTAATTCAAAGTGCGTTGAAAATTTAACTCAAAATGTCAAAATTCTTATTTAGATATCATTTTTCAATTCGAACGTTTGCTGTGTCAAAATGAGTCTCAATCAGAGGCTGAAAATTCGAAGTATAACTTTTTCGGCTGGAACTTGATATGTGATAATACTTTGACTATATTTCATCCTTTTGACATCTTTCTTCATCCAATTGACCTATAACACCCTCGAATCTTTATCATGAGATTTGACACAACTTTTGAGTATGTTGTAATTTAGTCCCCACACTTTCTATTTCGCACTTCTTCTCTATTTTTAGCTTGTTTTCTCTAATTCTTTATCAAATCATGAGTTTTACTTATTAAACACAATACATAAAAAATTAGGTAATATTTCAATCAAAGAACTATAAAATATCATTATTTAAGACCCGAATAAGTCAGTAATCAAGTCCAGAGAGATATTGTCACTTTCTTCAAATATAAGGGTCATAATTATCTCTATGGTTGTGAATATATTCCCTAGATAAATTCCTTTATTGCTAAAAGAAATGTTGGAACATGTCAATCATCCTATTCTCACAATCTAGATCCAACTTGATGGTACAAGACCTTACATTAGCCATAAATGAAGATTAAGAAAGGAAACGAGTGCGTAGAGGAGAAGAATTGAGGGTAAAAGATGATATCAATTCATTAACCTATTCAATAGTTGAATATTATAGTTAATAAGCTTTCTTTTTATAGAACAACTAATCTAAAATTAAAAGAACGTCTAATAAACTTAAAAATTATCGAAATACTTGAATTAATCAAATCAAATCTAAATATATATATTTTAAATAAAACTCTACTTTCAAATTATCCCGTTTGATGTTATTATTTGGGAAAAACAATGTATGAATAGTGATTTTTAGGAAAATGTATGGTTAAAAGATAGGGAAAGTTATGAGTTTACGTGTAGAATATTTTATTGTATAAATGCGTGGTTGAAAATGAGTATGTAGAAAAAAGAGTTTTGAAATAATGACCATCAAACATGGGCTATATTCTAGTTCTAACTCTATCCTTATCTTTATCCTTAACTCTTTCTACATCTATATGCCTTATTTAAAAAGACTTCTTACCGGGTGAGTGTCTAGTTATTGCAAGCCACAAATTGAAATGATGATGCTCGCGCACTATATTTTTAACAAGACACGTTATTGTAAACGTGGTCAATTTTTTTCCTAAGCCTAGAAGATATTTCTTTCCTAAGGTAATCACCATTTAACTTGGCCTTGATACTGCCTTCTAAATAAAATCATTGTTTAAGTTTTGGCTCCCCAAGTAGCTTAAAAAGAATTAAAATCATGTTCCTTTAATTCTTTCCAGAGGTTCCCACCCTATGGGGTTTCTGCGTCGGAGTACCCTACCTTTATTTTTCGGTATATGAATCCTCAATCTTTCAAGTTTGTAGCACTTGGGTTTCCAATGGACAATTTCTTTCCATTTTTCAAAGTCAAAGCAGAATTAAAAGGTTGGTTATACCTTATTTTTAATTAAATAAGAAAAATAAATAGAAAAATGAGAAAACTACTTCACTTCCACCCCGAAATTTCCATTGGAGGCAGGTTGGCAGAAATGGCGGGAGATTGGGTGGGTTGGAAGGGGAGATAGGAACTAATGGAGCGATGGTGAGAGTGAGGAAGGCAGAATCAGATGAGGGGTGAATGGGGGGAGGAAAATGCTGAATGGTTGGGGTATTGTAGACGGCGGTGGGGGTGTAAATGGGGTTTGAGGGGAGTTGCAAATGGTGGGAGGGGTTGCAGAAAATTTTTAACAGCTTGTCAGGGGATGATTTTGCTATGTATTTCCTTTCCTTTCCCTTTTCTTTTTGCTATTTATTTTCTTTTATATGTATTTTTAATTAAAATATCAGTATAATTGTTTTTTTTTTCTAAAAAAGAAAAAAAATTGACCTTTTAATTGTTCAATGGATGGAAAGTGTTCACTAGAAACCCAAGTGTTACAAACTTGAAAGGTTTGGAATCTAGATGTCTGATATAAAAGTAGGGAAATCTAAATGCTATATTACCCATTGGTTGGGTATCTCCATCGTCTTTTCCCATTTTTAATAAAAAATGATTTTGTAAAGGATTTTTTGCTTTTCATCGTTATGTGTCACATTCTTTATTCATGTATTTAGTTCATAATTGAAAAGCTGATATGTAGGTTCCAATACTCTGTACATTTGTTGGAAACTTTGATGGTTTGCCGGTTATGAATATTCTACTTTGTTGCTCTCCGGTTGCTGGATATGAAACTCGAGAGATCTAGGAGAGCGAAAATGTGAACAATTAGAAGAATTTAACCAATCATGCGTTCAAATCCAACAACAGTACCTTGACGTAGCCTTATAATTAAACTTAAAACTACGCTATTGTGGCCTTTGCCCACAAGAATCTTAGCTTGTTTGAATCTGATTCGTACCTCCAACCACTAAACCTTTCTGAATATCCCCCTAAAGCCTGTTTGCACAAGCGTGTTGACAATTTTCCTTGACAATATTTGGTTGGGTTCAACATACACCCAAGGGTCTCACTGTGCAAAAGAAAGAGGGGACGACTGTTTGCACTAGGTTGGAAAGTCACCTCCCTTGTGTTCATTGTATACCCATGCACAGTCACAAGACCCCTGTCCTCGGTCCCTGTTTAATTTTGTCTCATGCTTGCAACCCTACTATAGAAAAATTATACCAATATCGCCCTGAGTTAGTTAGAGTTATCCAGGGGACCTAATAAACTTATAATTCAAGTTTCCATGGTCTGAGCTCAATCCTCGTAAGCTCTTTGCGAACTGGTTTCAATCTATTAATATTGAGTCACTCCCTAACTCTTGAATTATTAAAAAACATAGGAACTCAATAATATTTATTATTTGACTAAACACCACAGAAGTTCAGATCTACATGCCAATGTTCTATCGCCATCCAATTCTCATAATCGGACAGTAAAATTACCGTTTTGCCCCACCTTTTATATTTTCTCCGAAGGTAACATGTTGCATTTTTTTTCTCTAAGTGTATAATAGGTTTGTGATCTAATCACAACTACACTAATTCAATATACATTTTATTTAATTAAAAAGTGCTCAAATTTATTTGAATAGTGAAAAATATCCAAGGAATCATTTGCCTCTTGCTAGAGAGTGATGGATTCAACACTATGATTATATATTCTTGTCCGGTCACTAGATCTAAGGGTGCGTTTGATTGCAAGGGTGGAAAATGGGTGAAAAGAAAATGATTTGCAGGGAAAAT
>CAIGRT010030260.1:0-11692 GCA_903798405.1 Fraxinus platypoda
CCTCAAAACAGCAAAGAGAACGACCCCTTATGTTCTCGTTGGACGTTCTCAAGTGGTTTTTACCATGTTAAAATGCTTTTTTAATGTATGCTATTGGGTGAAGAGAACGACCCCTTATGTTCTCGTTGGACGTTCTCAAGTGGTTTTGACCATGTTAAAATGCTTTTTTAATGTATGCTATTGGGTGATTCATGTTGCGAAATGTGCAGGTTGAGTTAATTAAATTATGAACAGAATTGTACCTGATTTGTATATTTCAAAAAGTAAAGAACAAATTGAAAACAAAATAAAAGACTCTCTTTAACTGATTTTGGTGATTTGGTCTAAAATTTTAGTTGATATGTTCATTCTTTCTATTTTAAATGTGTATCGTATTAAGACCCCATGAGTCGATTGAGATACCAGTGAGATCACGACGATTCAATTAAAAACCCTAATACACAGGCAAGGGTCGAAAGAGCAGACCCCACAGGCTTAAATTCACATTGATCATAACTCCATTGATTCCCAGCCGAGCTATGATCAGATTAACATTTTTGGTTCTTAGGAAATGTCACAAGCTCCTCCACAAAAGCTCTCGTATATAACAATAGTTTCAACTTGAACAAATCATGGTGTGAATTCGAATGGCTGTGGTGGCACGGGCTCCTCATCAACAGCCATTGCAGAGGCAGGATTCTGTTGTCCAGTAGCTGATCCACCGGGATTTGATACTGCTGATGAGGGTGCATCAGTGAGCGACAATACTTCAGGTTCATTAGGACGAAGATCTTTCAACAGCACAAATCCTGACTGTGCTGACTTCACCGGCACATATCTGCTCTCTTCAAGGAATTTGATGTATTTTTCTTGAGCAGGAACCACTCTGGCTGGATTGGTCAAGATTTCAAAAGATGGCTCTGGTTCTGCCTTCTTCTCTGCGGGGATATCAACCTGAAAATAGTGAATGTGAAAAGGCTAGTTATCAATAATCCTGTTAGTCATCACAAGGCAATACCCATATCGCACATAAAAAAAGAGGAGTCGTCAAGGATATAAAGCATGGCACCATATATGAATGCAAATGGCAGTACTGACCTGCATGGAGTCCCCATCCTTGTCGCTTGATTTCCCCTTTCCTGGACTTGTGACGGCAGGACTCGGTTCTGCTCCAGATGTCTTTGGGGCATTAGCCTTCTCTAGCTCTTTCTTACTAGCCCTGGTCTTAGCTCTTGCAGATGTTGATAAAACTGCGGTAGGAAGTTTAGCAGTCGAAGTGGCGGTGGGTACAGTAGTTGGCTTAGGATATTCGAACAATGAGGGCTTTGCATGTGACAGGAACTCGAAGCTTGGCACTTTCAGGTCATAGTTCAAACCTATGAAAGCAGTCGGCGAAAATGACAAGCTAATGAAATATATAAGTGGGTACCAGTACCAAAATTGACTGAACACAGCAAGACCAACAACTGCAGTAATTTTATCGTGTTTCGTCTTTGAAAGTAATTTGATAGTCACATTCCTTCCACCAGCATCCAGGATTCCAGAAGCTAAAATTGCACCCATCTTGCTCATAGTGTCTTCATGCTTGTCAAGAATAATTTTTTCCAGTTGGCGCCTACATAAAGTGAAAATGCTAAGAAGGAGAGAAAAAAAATATAAGTAAAGCAAATGTAAAAAAACAAGCAATACCTGAATGCACCCACACGAGAATCACTGGCTTCACTGATCTGGATCATCACCATGGCCATTGCAATCAAAGCACCTTGACGAACAAAGTCAACAACATCTGATGTTAAAGGCTCCAGCAATGATATGGCCTCACTCAGACCAGTACCAGCGCATGAAATTCCAACGGCCAGTGCTGCACCATATCGAACATGTGGGTTGTAGGACTCGGATAACAGGGAAACAATTCGAGGAGTCTGCATATGAACATCAGTAAATACAATAAGCAGAAATCATCCAGGTGGGGATGTAGGGAACACCTCATGCAACATACCTAATCTCTTTTATAGATAAATATATACACACATGCATGGAATCTTTTTAGTACTATTATCTCAACCAGTTCGTTAAATTCTATGATCCAAGAGTGTTGAAAACAAATTCCCAACTACATAAAGTCGTCACTCAATGAAATCCAGATAACCAGTAATTTATAAGCTTCAAAGCAACAGAAAAGAAAAGGCACCAACCTGTTCTGGATCAGCATACAAGACAAACCCAAGAGCCAGAACAGCTGTCCGCCTTACATCGTCACTCACATCTGATACAGCAAAATGCAGAAGTTGACGGATGGCTTTATTGTTACCTGTGCCCTGGTATGCCAATGCCAAAGCATACATGCCACCATAACGTAGTATAGGGTCTTGATCCCGAGTCATTTGCTCAATAAGTGTATCAGCTTCTTCCTCTCTTCCATAGACCGTAAGAGCTATCCCCAATGCCAAACCCCTGCCAAGATGTCATAACCAAATAAAATAGTAAAGAAGGGTTTAGACAGAATCATCATCCTATGCTTTGATAACAGAAGCAGTCTTCACCTGATAATCTTCTCATGCTGAGTCTCGTGTGCATAAGCAAGCATTTCACCAGCCTTCTCACTGGCCGTTCCAACCATCAATAAACCCATACTAATACCAGCAGCTTCACCAGCTACAGCACTGTCAGTGTAAAGCACGTTCTTAATGTCATCGAAGACATCGTTATCTGCAGTTCCCAAAGAGGCCAAACCAAGACCTAAGCAAGCACCATGCTGGATAACCTGCACCAATCAAAATTTCCAGTTGAAAATATCAAATGGAGATTTATAGGAGTGAATAGGGAGATATCCTTGCATAAAAAGGAAGTACCTCAACATTAGTACTTCGTAGACTATCACGAAGAAATTGTTTAATGCCTTCCCCATGGTTAGCATGAATCAAACCTAAAGCATATAATGCTCCACCTTCAGAATAAGGACTACCGCCACCGCCAGCCCCACCCTGTGGCAGGTAAGGGGCCATGAGTGATCTCCCCTGCTTCAGATGGCCTCTATGAATAACACCAAGTCCTGCTGTTGCACTAAATTTAGCCCAATTTGTGGCCCTGCTTAACCAGTCCTGATCATTCACTTGCATAAATAAGAAATACTGAAATTGAATAAACAATATATGATAAAATAAAAGAGAGAGGTGAAAATTTAATTTACCAGATTCTCCCGAAGAAATGTATCCACAGTTGTTCCAGCATGCATAATTGCATTAGTATATATAGTTGCACTATGACAGACACTATTTCTCATCTCAACAGATTGCTTTATTGTCTTGAGAACGAGGAGATCTGACCTGCAAACAGATAACGACCTGACTGTTTATTGGACTTTCGACAACATTCTTTTAAGGATTTGTTTATGAATCTGATAAAGAGTCAATATATATGATATAAGAAACAAAATGGAAGGATGATTCCTGACTTGTTATGACTGTATAAGAATTGCAGAGTCAACTGTATTGAATTCTCTCCTGACAAAATTCCTCTTATTTTTGTTATCCTTTCAGCATAAATTGCCTCACGAGGATCAGGACTCGGCGTATTCCCATCTACTTGGCTCTCATTTGTCATTTGCACATCCTCAGTTGTGGTGGTGTTTCCACTTTGCACAGAACCTGGTTCGGGAGACCCTGAATGCACAGGTTCTGAAGGTTGTGACTTGGGACTTGGGAGCCTGTTTCTCACACTAAGAAGGAAAGCTTGGTGTTCGTTCTCCACAAGATCAAAGGCAATCTGAAACGCCAGTAGTGCATCCTCCTTATTTTCTGATCGTAGAAGTTTCTCCAGTATGCTTGCAACACCCTCTGGCTCATCCAAAAACATTAGCCGCTGACAAATGCTCAAGTAATCTGGAGATGGCAGTTGCTGAAATACTTTGACAAGAAGCTGAAGCACCTGTATTGCACAGGATCAGCATGTTGATAACAGTCAAAAATAATTCTTGAACATTTAGTTTGAAATGCCTAATAAGTTTTTCCTTATTAAGAAACAGTAAGAAGATAATTTAATATACAATAATGACGGCCATCCAAACATAAATATGGTGGAGGAGGAGGATCTGTGCTTGCTAACTGTAAAAGAATGCCAAAAGCTAGCAAACTTGTGGGAACTCATTATAATGATGGCAACTTTTATAATAAACAAAAATCTGAGGGACCTCATTATAATGATGGCCTTAATTATAACAAAAGAAACAATACATGGAGGACGAAATTCCCCAATACAAACTGCTCAAGGTAGTGTCAGAGCCATAATTTGCATCCAGAAATCCTACACCAAAGTCACTACAGCTGTTCAACTTGAAGGTTGACACTGGTAATGTACCTAGATGCAAGTAAAATATTAATTCATTCTTTGCTATTGCCAATTGATTCTTTATACAAGAAAGTAAATTGTTAAGAGCCTGAGCGTAGTTACAATCATCAAGCAACTGAAAAATCCTAAAATTCCTGATTGCTTTGAGAATTTTCTGGTTACCGGGAGTCTCTGATACCCACTACCTAATATCGTATCATTAAAAAAATACAGCAGAGACACGTGGTTGTGTATGTATGCAAACTTAAATAAGAGGAAAATAACCTTAGACACAGTTAAGTAAAGGACTCTAACCATGCATAAAATATGAAAATGGGAAAATGTAAATGCAACCTATTTTTGTTTTAGCAAATAAGGGTTATCTATACCAACCACTGGCATTGGACAACATTATAATACTTGCTGTTATCTATGAAGATATTTTATTTACATAATTCAGTTGAAACACAACAGATTTTTGCCTCGTGCTTATACATGCGGTAATTCTCATTCCGTCTCATGTTCTTGGCCTCAACTGGTACAATCAATCAACGTCACTGAGAAACTAATGAAAAGGAATCTTGAATCTAACTTATCCATATCTGACCACAGATTTACTCTTGTTGAGTCCGCCATGATTTTTATAAGAGCAAACAATTTAACATCCATTAAAATTCACTTCTCATCTATTAACCACATTTTAAATCAATTAAATCCAATTCAGATTAGGTCAAACCATTATCAATCTACTCAAGTTCACATTGAAGGTCAACATCGTCTAGCAGTCATGCAAATCCAAAAACATTAGAGAAAATTAGAAAGGAAATTACTTCCACGAATATATGACATACCTATGTGTATATATATATTCAATTATACTCCAAGTTTCAAGATGACCGATTATTGTTTCCTTTAACCTACTAACATTTACTACTACTTCTAAATCCACTTATTGTAGATTTTGTTTACTGAAGCAGCAGAGACTTTGTGATTCTGGCCACAGGATTTTTGATATAACCAGCAACATGTTTCTGTAAGGATGAGGGAACAATTTACAAACGGTAACAAATATTTGTCTAACTATCTTCTCACAAAATAAAAGACAATACGAAAAACATAGAAGCCTATTAGGCTATTAATAGCATAGCTGAAAAGACCTATACAAAAAAGTTTACGGTGCTTGCTATATGATTTTACCTCAAGCCGATATTCCCTTCGATTAACAAAGGAGTGAGAGATATCAATGCAATAACTAATAGTTGCATGAGCATTATCACTCCTTGTAATTGCTTCCTCGAGTTTATCTAGTCTTCTGCACTCTATGGCCATTCCTATAGCTTGTTGGTATTTTCCATCCACAATACATCTGACAATAAAGAAAAAAAGGCCATATTTAAAGCAAAAGGAAATCACACAGCAATTTTGGCATCACAAAGACTATAATTACGTACTTATCAAGCATTCTCTCAACAATTGCCTCCAGTCTAGGGTCCACTGTTGTTGATTCATTGTGTGCCTCAGCTGCCTTAGTGTTGAGACTGGCATACTCGTCTATTGCTTTAGCTGAGTGAAGCAAGATCAGAATAGAAAATTATTAACAAGCCTGGTTAGTAAACGCCTAAATAATATTTTATGGTTACTTGGCTAGAAGTAAAAGCTATCAAGCGATCACTCTCATTTGGAATAGGTTCTACATATTGTTTGACCTAACAGAAGTATTTGGCACACTATTTTGGAGACAGAATACAGGGCATTGACTAAATACTTACCAAGAAGAGTATGAACATAGTCTGAATCCTCTGAAACATCAAATAGATGACCAGCTCCAAGGGCATATGATAATGAGTCATTCAGTTCCCCTAGATAATAGAAAACCTGATGACAGAAAGATAATAAGTAAACATGCAAAGAACACAAAAAAAGGCAACTAATGAGAAAAATGAATGCCTTGTTCTCATGAATAAAGGGATATATAATTCTCATAAGAATATTACCATAATATGGACCGGTAGGAAAATTTAATGAATTTAAGGGGAAACGAGACATGGAAAACCATCTATGTTAACCCCGCCAAGTAATTTGCTTAAAGTTGCTGAAGAACTGGGTGTGTGATAAGATGCGTTAACAGGTTGTAAGACTTCACCATCATAAAACTCAAATTTCTTCTAGGAACCATACTGATGTAATAAAACTGTCCCTCAAAATCTCCACACTGCAGAGGAAATATCATATCTACTATTTCAAAACAAACATTTCCATGTCTAATTGTTACCCTCCGTCTTCTTGACATCAAATGACCCCCAAAACAAAAATGGCAGATAGTTATGCTTTCATTAGTAAGATAATCAGATGTTACTAGATAAACTAACACAAAACACAGCAAGAAAAAGAATATAGGGATTATCGATGGCAAATGAATAAGTGTACAATTTTCAAAAATGGACATAACTTTAAACTGTAAACTTATTTTTATTTTCTAATGAAATGTGCATTCCAGTGGAGGAAAATATAGTGACTCCCAAGGAACCTACGATGAGGATTGATTGGTTAATGTAAATACTTCAAACAGTGGAACTTGGTATCACCCTTTTACGTTATTTTACAATCACACTATCAAAGCTATAGTAGTTAGCAGAGTAAATTAATTGAAGAAATATTCAGAAAGAAAGACAACGAAATACTGATTTACAATGGACTGCTCTAAGCACACATCCACACCTAAGATATTCCCATCTTAATATTTCGCCAAATCACTGCACCTTTAAATTTTACATCTGGTCTAAGCAAAAATCAGCTACTCCTATGATATTCTCACCTTAATATTTCACCAATTCACAGCACTTCAATTTTTCATAGCTAAGATCTATACACACTTTCTTGCAGTGTAGTTCCAGATCTTTTACACTAATCTTTTATACATAAAAGGTAAATCTACATCTTTTACAGTTACACATTAGGAACATATTTTTACCTTGGAAACAAGTAATGCAGCTAGTGGTCTCTGGTCAAATTCTTCATCTTCATATAAGCTTTCTCTACATAACCAAAAAATACACAGATATTATCTAGAGACAATAGATTACTATGAGCAAGCAATCCGTCAAAAAAATAATAATAATAATAACTTATCAGTAAAAAGTTTACAAATGACTTATTAATCGAAGATAAATAACTAAGATAAAGAATTTGTAATGAAAATTACATAATTTAGCTTTCAGTGATAAATCAGTTTCAAAAAGGCCAACGACTTACTAAATTTCCACATAGCTCCTATTCCAAAAAGCCAAAGGCCAAAGTGTAAGGTCAAAATCCATCTCTTCAATAACCAGAAACAATAAATATATCAAGATTCCCTAATTCTTTGGAGCAAAGTTTCACCATTCTTCAGAAGTTGTTATATACTCTCTTGCTAGTACTTTTTACACAACGAAAAGTAACACCTGATTCAAGCACAAAAACTCCTTCTTTATATTTAAACTCTCTTCAATCTTATCTAAAGCCTATATTTCCATAAAACTCCAAAATTTCTCAGTTTATCTAAAGTTTTCACAGTGACCTTAGTGATAAATAACATCCAAGCACCTCCTAACAGAAATGAAATAATAACTATTTCCCACATAAATAGAAAGCCCAAAAAGTTCAGACTTTCTCAAATTCAAACGAAATTTTCCACAATTGTCTACTTTTTCTCCTAACCCATAATACATAACATCCAAAGTTTAACAAAACTCACAATAAAAAGAAAAGAGAGAAAGAAAGAAAAAGAAATACCAATCCAGTCACAAAACCCTAGTTTACATACAAACCCACATACAAAAATACATATAAATTATGAAGAAGGAAAAAATGTACATGATGGGAACAGAGGTGGAGATCTCAGGCCAGAAGTAGTCAACGAATGCGTTAAGATTAGAGAGCGCATGTAGCTTAAGCGCCGGGTGGGTCTCGTTCAACATCGCCAGTAGCCCACCGGCCGAGCTCACCATTGTCGCAGCCGCAGCCATCTTCTCTCAACTCTTCACAAGTCTTTATGTGCAGATATTAATACTAATTGAATACAAGTGCAGAAGTTAATATTTTGATGCAAGAGAAGTGAACAGTGTTTGCAGAGGGAATTGAACCTAAAAAGAAAACTGTCAATCTAACTTTCGAGTGGATCGACAGAAGGAAGATTTATAATTTTCAGGGAAGATGGAAAATTGAGTCTTATTTGGGGGATTTCCCGTTTTTATTAGTTAGGATTGCTTGAGGGAAGGGCAAAGTTCCCAGCTTAATTCTTCCTTTTTAAAATTTTTTCATACATGTATTTTTCGTTGTAAGTTAGCCTTGTTTGATTTTGCCAAAAATCCAAGTATAAAATATACTATTAAAAAATTAATAAAAATTATAAACACATGAAATATGGGATTTAAAATATTTTTTTGAAAAAATTGGAAACCAAAACGGGGCTTAGTCAATAAATCAAGTCTTACGCTTAAGGAGTAAACCTAGCCTTTCAATGTCGAATATAATTTGAAATGTCAAGAACTATAAATAACAGTGTTAAATGAAGCGAGACGAGTTGCTCGACTCACCTGATGAGGCGGCTAACCTCAAGAAAGTTTCATAAGTCACGGCTCTTCTCTTTTTTTTTTTTTAAAGTCAAATTAGCTAAAATGTGTGCCGCTTACGAGCCGGAGGTGTGCCTCCACCATAAACCACAGCTATGTGCCTACACACCACCACGTGTCGTATTCTACCAACATAATCTACCAAAATATTAGTCCATCCCACTGACCACCACCACGCTTGAAATTAAATCTCCATCACCACTATCGTCGTGTGCCTCCACCATAAACCACCATCTCGATAACCTTAGCGCATCCTATCGATCATCTTTATAACCAGATCTATACCACCAAGAGTGACTAGATCTTCATGCCACCACCAAAAATTAATAGAAGTAACCAAACCTTAAACTTCCACATCGCTCGACTACCATCTCCACCGCCACTTCCACAAAAGTCATCGAACCTTAACATATCCCTCCTCCACCATCCATGCCACTAAGAAATAAAAAGAAATTACCAAACGCTAACATTCCCTATTGTTGCACCACCATCGCCACCATCGCAACACCATCACCATTCAATCAAATCCCCACTCCTACCACAAATAACAATATCATAAATCAAAATGAAAATGTAAACAAAAACAAAAATATATGTAATTACACATCCATATCTCGAAAGAAAGAGATGGTGGAAGTTGCACCATGGTGATGGTCCACTGGGTGGAGTGATGGTGATGTGTGGCGGCGGCGGCTGTATGGATTTTAAGGTTTATAATTGAATTTTGATTTAGACAATAATGGTAAAATGAAAACAATATTTTAGGAATAGAGATCAAGGTACACTAAGATGGGAATTTCAAAAATGTAACTCGTGTAATTTTCAAAAAATTATTTTACACTTTTGCTAAAATTCTTGTCATATTTGGTATTTTTCATTTACTTCATCAAAAGTTTATATGATCTTTCTTACAATTACACCCCCAAGTTCTCTCTCTAAAAACTTATGTGATTTTAGGAAGAGAGTTTTGTCACCAAGGGTGTTTTTTCATATAACTTTAAGTAGGAGGCTAGGGTTTTTTTCCAAGTGAGGGGTGCAATATAGTCCATTCAATAGATATTTTTACATGGAATGTACAATATTCAACAAAAGCTCTTGCAGAACTGAGATTAGTAGATGATGAATGGGCAATTGTACAAGGTTTGACATAAGGTTTTTGATGAAGGCGTCACAAGACTAGAACTTTCTTTGTTCAAAATGGTTGAAAAAATAAAAGGATTTAATGCATTTATATTCCACTTTAGCAACAAAGCGGACATACAACATATTCTCTCCGGATGCTATAGATGATCAGTAAATAACTTAGAATAATGTTATTCATCCACAGTGGGATTACAAACACGGTTTAGGTGGCACCTAGACTGTGTTTGTAACTCCAGTGAGGATGAATAGTATTACTCAATAACTTATCCTCCCAGTGAAGCCTATGGGACCTGGTGATACGACCAACACAAATTTCTCCATGCATCTTTTTGGCTCCAAATCCATCACATCCTAGTGGTGCAAGTTGTTGAGGGGTTTTTCCACCAACGGGATGGATCCATAAGGGTTAGGACTAGAAATGGTTCGGTTCGGTTCGTTTCTAAAGAGAACCAAATCGAACTGAATCAAAATTTCCAGGTATCTAATAAGTGAAACAATCACGTCTAAATTTAATTATGGAACCGAACCAGTTCGGTTTCATTCGATTCCGTAACATAATTATTTTTATTTAAAAACTTTTACAGCACTACATTAATTCAACTAATGAGATTTAACAATATATAATAAATAGTAAGTTTTCGTTTAGACACAGTCGGCACCTCTATGAATAAAATGGAGAATATTGTTCCAAAGAAGTGAAAGAAGTTTTGACATATATTGAAATGGATGATATTTTGTCTAATTGTCTCCTATAACTGTTCTTCAAACCTTGTCCAAAAATCTATGCCTTATGCTTTCTGTCATTAAGGATTATATAGCCAAAGAGTTGGAAAAGGAGTCTAAGCTGATTGAGGAAGACCGGAGAGCTATTGAAAAGTATCATGTTTGAGTTCTACACTTTAAAGTTTAAGCACATAGTTATTGTGTCAATTGAATTATCTTCTTTCAAGGTTCAAATCTTGTTCTGAAAAGAAGAAAATGGGAGTTGTTTCTTTGATAAATGGCCTTAAAATATTTTATTGGCAGATATTCATAAATATATCAGCTGACTAATACTGTCTAAGAAAATGTGAAATTAAAAAACACGGCAAGGAATGTAGCTACTGGGAGAAAGAAAAATACACAAATGCGTGAGCTCATAATAAACATTATTAGGAAAGATTAAAGGAATGAGATTAAACTTACTTTGATCAAGGTGGAGTAAATTTAATGAATCCGTGTGGAAAAATGGTAAGATGAAGAGAGGCGCAGCCGGTCTGCATCGATTCCTCCAGAAATAGGCAAATGATCGAGATTTGAGAAACATTTAGGTGACTTTGCTTCTTTGAAATTTGATTTACGAAGTTGGGTTTGGGCTGAAAATAGAAAAATAATAATTTGGGTTTGGGCTCAATTAGTTAGATGGCAAATGAAACACGAATATGATATTTTTGGGCTCAATTAAGGGGTAATTACCAAAAATCAGCTGTTTAGTTTCAAGTTTATGAAAATCAGGTTTTAACTTTATTTAATCAAAAATCAGGCTTTAATTTCACAATTAATATTAATAAAAATATTTTAAATTAAATTAATTTATATACCCAACATACCACCTACCCCGACCAGATTTCAATCATAAATCGAAACCCTCATCC
>CAIGRT010030263.1:0-16440 GCA_903798405.1 Fraxinus platypoda
TAGCCATAGAAGGAAGAAACGTCAATTTGAAATTAAGCCCTTGTTTGAGCTACATTAAAATTTTCATTCTCATTTTTCTACTCATTTTCAACCACACATTCTTCAATAAAATAATATTTTCCATTACATTAATAATTTTTTCTTCTTTTTCAACCACACATTCTCCATCAACCTACTATTCCAATATATATTATTCCAAAAATAATGCGGCTCAAACACACCCTAAATGGAGATAAATAGGGGCTTAATTTGCTGACTTAAATGGCATGGATTGAGGAACCTGTCAAAAAGGAAGGGTTGAGGGAGTCACTGACAAGAATAGAAGAATTAAGACTATTTCCGTGCACGAGCCATACATTAGGGACCATTCGTGGAAAATTGCCACGCATGCACCAGATAGGATCAAATCCAATTGGAGTTTGGGCCAAGGATAAATTTAAGAAATCAAGTTCTAAAATAAATAAATAAATAAATTGGCTTATTTATCTCTCTTCCCGTGAATTTTCTCCCTACTCAAACAACACACTCCCAAGTTCCCAACTGCGTGTCAACACAATGTCGCCGATGACCGGAATTCTCTGCCGGAGAACAAAATTTAATATCAAATCCTTAAATACTCGGCTGAGATTGTTCTCATCAACGCCGGATTTTGACAGCCGGAGAATAGAGAAGATTTTAATAGCAAACAGAGGCGAAATAGCATGCAGAATTATGCGAACTGCAAAGAAATTAGGGATTCGAACCGTTGCTGTTTATAGCGATGCCGACAAGTACAGTTTACATGTTAAATCGGCTGATGAAGCTGTCAGAATTGGGCCTCCGCCTGCCCGGCTCAGTTACTTGAATTCTTCAGCGATTATCGAAGCCGCTAATAAAACTGGCGCACAGGTTAAAAAAAAAACTGAACTCTCAAGTTCTATTAGTCGTGAGAAATGGATATTTTAGTTGCATTTATGTCTTGGTTTTTATTTATTTTTATTCCTTCATTGAAAAGGTTATGAAAAGATGTGGATTGAAAATTAATTATGTGAAAGCAATGGATATCTTAAAATTTCACTTAAAAGAAATGTAATACTTCTTAATTGGGTATAATGTCTGGGCGCCCACGAGGTAAGATTTTGGATGTTCTTAACTAGAATAATGCTATTTAGCACAGGTGTTGTTAGTTTAGGTGGCTACACTTTATTTGTTTAATTAAATGAGTCATGAATTTGCATTTAAATGAAATAGTATTACTCTTTTAACTACAGGAAGTTTCCAATAGATTTCCGAAAAAGCTTATACAATCATACTTGACATCAAGATAACAGGTAACCCATCGGTAGCAGCACTGAGAGAAAAAATGGATATTTCCTCTTTAAGTGCTGCAACGCTTTAGTCTGGTTATAGCTTCCACCAAGTCATCACTTTGCCACCATCATCCATCTAATTTGTTTCTCCTCTTGATTTGAAAGGAAAGGCAATAGTAACTGTAAACAATAAATCATATCATAGCCTATACAGCTGTTTCCAAGCCTTAGCCTTTCCTTATTAGAAACTCTTCCTCAAATGAGTTACATTGAAAATACAATAATATTTTTAGAATTTGTAATATCAGGCAAAGGTTAAAAACTAAATTGTTTAATATATAAACTCTGCTTAAGTGAATGGGATATTTGTTTGATGAAGGGAATGTTATTGATAACATAAAAAAGGAATGGATGATTTGTACCAGGTATATTTGTAGGCACTCACGGCTCACGTTTTCTGCATAGTTATGTATTCTGGTTGACTCATGGTTGTGATTCTTCTGTACTCGGTTCAATCTCAATATGCTTGTTTGCATAATAGATGATTGTGTTGCTTTGTTTTGTTTCATGTAGCGTTACTTTTAATGTGGGACATCTTCTCTGTGATGATTAGGCTATCCACCCAGGTTACGGTTTCTTATCAGAAAGTGCTGATTTTGCTCAACTTTGTGAAGATGAGGGGTTTTCATTTATTGGACCGCCCGCATCTGCAATTCGTGACATGGGGGATAAAAGGTAACCACAGTGCAGTTTAATCATCTTCACATTCATTATTATTTTTTCGTTGCTTCTTATCTTTGTATAACTAGTACATTATTCCCCAAGGAACACTGCTTAATGGGCTAATGGTGGGTCCCACTCATGTATAAGTGTCGGCACAAAGCCGAATTCAGCCCAAGGCAGCATTCTCCTCCCATGAGTGTTCATGGATATATGTTCATGTTTGTTTTAGATAAGAGAATTTTTCTAACTTCACATCCTCTATGTAAAACCTTGAATAGAACATGGGTGAACGATATCTATAACGTATGACTTACATTCCTTGACACGTGTAATATCCAACTCCATGTGCATTGCACGTTGTATTCATCACTAATTATTTTTTGGATATTGTTGCCGTCCCTTTGACAGATAATATTCAATAAGCTAATGGGTTCACATAAACAAGTTTTTTTTTTTAAATTATTAAAATAAATAAATTAAGTACTAAGTTACTTAATTACTTCTATTTATGAGTTTCTGTCTTTTTTCCAGTTTAAGAAGATGATAGGAGCTTCTCAATGCATGTATAATTAGTGCTTAATAGAATCCACATTTATCCCATCATAAAACTCATAAATAGTTCTAATAATTGATAATTTTTCATGTTCCGTGATTATTAATTAGTATAGAGTTGACTGTCTGTTCAGTGCATCAAAGAGAATAATGGGTGCTGCAGGAGTACCGCTTGTGCCTGGATATCATGGTGATGAACAACATATTGATTTTATGAAGTCAGAAGCAGACAAAATTGGATATCCTATTTTAATCAAGCCAACTCATGGAGGTGGAGGAAAGGTGTGCCTTTTATTGAGTTTTGTATAATGATTATTATAATTCTTGGAATATTAAGATTCTGAGCTTGTTGATGATTGCAACTATGGTAGATGTAATGCCTTGTGTATTTTATCTCTGTGCACCTTTTGTTTTTATGAACCGTGTTTTCCATTTCTTATTTGTTCCTAGCTTTTAAATTTTCTGTAGCTGAAATGGCAAGAGATACGCGATGGAACTGGAATACTAAGATGTAATAAAATTTGGTATTATATGCAAAATTCCAGTCAAAATTGGTAGGTGTGCAAGTGTTTGGATGGTTAAAGTCTGCTTCAGAGCACTTCTTATTTTAGCTGCTTTCAGGCTTAAATTTCCCTGTTATGCATAATTTTGAATCTTACCATGTGACGTCAAATTCTATTTTAATCTTGGATTCATACATATAGCATATAGCATTTACCTTAGGCATTTCTGTTTACTTATTCTTAGTTGGAGACCCACTATCACTGATCATCAATACAATGACACGATCATGGATGGGGGTTGGAACCATAATTTATCTGAGGTTTATTGTCTGCCACTTTCAGGGAATGAGAATTGTTCAGAGTCCCAATGATTTTGTTGATTCATTCTTGGGAGCACAACGTGAGGCTGCCGCATCTTTTGGCATAAACACAATCTTGCTGGAAAAATATATTACAAAACCAAGGCACATAGAAGTCCAGGTATACTTATTTGGTTTCGTCAATCTTGTTATGCTATTGACTGTTTATTTATCCATCATGACCGATTTAATATAAGCCCTTGTTTGAGCCCCATTTTTTTGTGAAAAAATATATTTTGTAATAGTGATTTTATGGAGAATGTGTGGTTAAAAAGTAGTGAAAGGTTTTGGGTTTATGTGTAAAATTATTTTGTTGGAGAATGTGTGGTTGAAAATGAGATTGGCAAAAAATAGATTTTTGAAAAATGGGGCTCAAACAGGAGCTAACTATAATTCATAAATTTCTTTTACTTCGTGCTCCCAAAATTCACCTACAACCAAGATCATAATTAAAGCAATTCGGAACATGTGACTCTGAACTTATGTTTATCTGAACTACAATTTGTAGATCTTTGGGGACAAACTCGGTAATGTAATACATCTTAACGAGAGAGATTGCAGTGTCCAGAGAAGACATCAGAAGATAATTGAAGAAGCTCCTGCTGTAATTCTCCTTTTATTTTGGTTTTTCTTTGCTTCCTTTTAGCTAAATTGTGATTCTCCATTACTGATTGCTATAAAATTCTGACAGAAATTCTACACATGCAGCCAAACATCAACAATGACTTCCGATCCCACTTGGGTCAAGCAGCTGTATCTGCAGCGAAGGTGATCTGCGTATAAACTTGATTGCTTTGTTTGTCGGGTGATTGTATTTCATATGCCAAAATTGTTTGAATTAATTTGAGCAGTTAGATTGTATTCAGTTAGAATAATGAATAAAAAAAAAAAAACCAACCAACAAAACAGAGTGTATCTATTGACTGCGAGTTTTTACATAAAGATTATTCTTGGGTTGTATGCATTCATCAGAATACTTATACTCGATTTATGGCGTGCTTTAATTTTCCATGTTGGTGTACAAGTCATGCAAATGTGATGAAATCATAACAGTGGAATGGGCATGATGAAATTTTCTGTGCAGATAATTTTTTTTCGTTTGACTACTTCTCAAGGTTCTGAGTAATTCTCCCATAGAAGAAGTTATGGGACAATTAAGGTGAACAGGAATGGTTATAATCTAGATGTATAAGCTAGAAATGCTGCCTAATTGTATTCTGCATCTCTTGTATCCTTTTTTTCCTTGCATCTAGCATTTGATGCTCAATTGAGAAGGTGGGTTAGATTCAATTTTGAACAAGTGAAGGTTGAGGACTTAGGATATACAAGCTGCTGAAACATATCCCTCATATAGTCATTTACTTTAACTAACTGGAAAGGGCTACTATATAGCTAAATAATAAATGACAAGACTGGTCCCCTCAAACTTGAACAAATAAATGAAAGCATTATATTTTAATCTGTACTTAGAAGATTTAAAGCTTAGTCCTTTGGTTGAGTGATCAGCGAAAAAAATATAGTCTCTCTCTCTCTCTCTTCTTTTTGTCCTTGTTATTTGTTTTTCAAATGAATTAGTAAATATGTGTACCTGCGGGTAACTCACTCTGTATTATCATCTCTTTTTTCTCATTAGTTTGTTTGGTATGCTATTATTTATATTTTAATCTCTTTTGATGTTTCAATCTCAGTTCTTCTCAATTTTATAACTTGGCTTTTCCTCTTTTGATTTTTAAAGGCAGTGAATTATCATAATGCTGGCACTGTAGAGTTTATAGTTGATACTCTCTCAGGACAATTTTATTTTATGGAGATGAACACCCGCCTTCAGGTGGTTTGATATGTCCATCCTATGCCTTTTCTCTATATCCGAGATCTAACATCCAACTTTACTCATTATATAATATATACTGACCAATTTTGCAGGTTGAACATCCTGTTACTGAGATGATTGTCGGTCAAGATCTTGTGGAATGGCAAATTCGTGTTGCAAATGGAGAGCCACTTCCCCTGAGTCAAACAGAGGTTCCATTATCAGGTGAAAGTTTTATCTTCTTTTCTGTCTTTTTATGAATTTTCATCTGTCTGGTTTCCATTGTGGATCTTGATTAATGTTTGAGACTCAGGTTGAACATATATATAGAATTACAAAGAAAAAGTAACTTAGGAGATCTCAGATTAGATAGAGTAACTGAAGAACATTTAGAGCTTGTTTGATCCCCATTATTTCCAAAATACATTTTTCTCTCTCTTCTTTTCAACCATACATTCTTTAATAAAATAATATTACATGCAAATTCGAAACTTTTTCTTGTTTTTTAACCACACGTTCTCCTCCATCAATCTACTGTTTCAAAATGCATTCTTACAATAAAATGGGGCTCAAACAAGCCCTTAGTATATTGTTTTGTTAGAGTTTTGGTTATAGGCCAGCCTGGAAGGTCTTGATTCATGCCTCCTTTCTTTTCTTATGAATTTGATAGTGTTAGGGACTCCTGCTACTTTAAANACTTTAAAAGCAAGGCTACGAACCTCATAGGTGCCGATCTCCTTCCCTTACTAATGTCAATCGAGGCAGAATAAAATTAACTGAATAACATTTAGTATGTTGTTTTGTTAGAGTTCTGGTTATAAGCTTCTTTATCTTTCCTCATATTTAAGTGTACAAGTTTCTGTATCTTTTCTAAATTGTTGATGTCTTAACTTGTTTTTCTGCCTTTGAAAAGGGTCATTGCAACATGGCGGAAATAAGATTTTTGGCTGTCTTCTCTATATAAACTTGATGATATTGGTAATTAAAATTGTTTAATGCACGTGCTAAGCTAAAGGAAAGTTGAATCTGTATAATGTATTGTTGCAGTTTGAACTAGGCATTTCATCTGAAACTTATGCAATGGTGTGCGATTTTTTTGTGTGTGTGATAATGATTTTGCATGCTATCAAATGAGGAGATTAGGTCATTATATTTTTTATAGGAAAATATTTTGTCATGCTAAAGGGTTGTTCTTTAAATAAAGCTTCTTTAAAGTTCCTTAAATTACAAACGTGCTTGAATCTTGAAAGAGTCATTAAAAATTCATTTTTGATCAGCTATGCAATTAGCAGGTCTAAGTTTGATTTATGATATTACCTTTCAGGAATATATTTTTCATGAGATTCTCTTGGTATATTTTGTAACAGGCCATGCTTTTGAAGCCCGCATATATGCTGAAAATGTTTTGAAAGGATTTCTGCCAGCAACAGGCATTCTTCATCATTATTGTCCTGTTCAAGTTTCATCAGCAGGTAACATCACACAACAGTGGACAGCTTATTCTAGTAAAAAACTGCCGGACTTCCTTTTTTGAATATTCTCGTGCCTCTTTGGTAACTTTTTGATGAGTAGGATCACAAACATAAACACACCCCTAGGAAACCTACTGCTTACATATTGCTTCAAAGCTGCCATTGGCATTAATGAAACAAATCTTGTTCAAGTACTCCTAGTGATAGACAGGTCCTTTTTATCTTTTTAATTTCATTTGACATTATTTAGTCTGAAAATTGTTTCCTTGTTAGATTGTATTTTTGCTCATGTCAAGTCCATGCCAATTGGCAGTTAGGGTTGAGACAGGAGTTGAGCAGGGAGACACAGTGAGCATGCATTACGATCCCATGATAGCTAAACTTGTAGTTTGGGGAGAAGATCGAATTGGGGCACTAATTAAGTTGAAGGATTGCTTGTCGAAGTTTCAGGTATTACAATATTAGAGATGAAATAGTTCATTTGTGCATGCAATTCTTGATTTTTTAAGAACGATGATGCTTGTGGTTTGTGCACAAGTTTCTGTTATTTCTTATGAGAAATATGTGCTGATTTTGCCAGAAGATTAACTTCAATTCTAATGATGGTTAGGAAAACGATAACGGTTGACTGATGAAAAGTACAGATTTTTATGGTGGTTGAAAATTAACAGTTGTGATTGGCAGGTTCTGTCAATCCCAAACAATCTCACTATTTTAAATTCTTCTAGTTGGTTTGCACCACTATATTACTCTAATTAGATCTGAATAATAGTTTGATATTTTACAGGTTGCTGGTTTACCAACCAACATAGATTTTCTCTCGAAACTTGCTAATCATGGAGCTTTTGAAAATGGAGAAGTTGAAACTCATTTCATTGAGTTGCATAAAGACGGCTTATTTATTAACCCAAATGATACACTATCGACAGAAGCAGCATATGATGCTGCTAAACATGGTGCCGCCATTGCCGCTGCATGTCTTTGTGAAATGGAACATGCAGCTACGAAAGAACATGCCCCTGGTAATCCCAACGTGACAATGGTGTGCAAAATGACGGGAATTATTCCTGGAAGCACTAATTTATCTATAATCATGCACAGGGAATCTTTCTATGTGGTATGCTAAACCTCCTTTTCGAGTCAATCACTGTGCCAGGCATACAATGGAACTTGAATGGGATGATGAGTACAGCGGGGATGGCTTTAAACATTTAACCGTTAATATGACTTTTTTGCCTGATGGGAAGTATCTGATTGAGGTAGTGTTATAGTATGTTTAAAAAGGATTCAGTTTTTTGTTCTTCCTATTTCTTCACTTGATATTAGTCATTTCCAAGAAGCATCAACTTCAACTTTCTTAAGTTTTAACTTGGTCTAACTTCTATATACTTGTAGACAGGAGGAAGCAGTTCAAAGAGTCTGGAGATCAATGTGTCACACTTAGGCAAGCATGATTTTAAAGTTGAATACGGTGGCATAAGCAAGAACGTTAGTGTAGCTGTTTATTCCAAGGTGAATTATAAAAGTGAATCAAGAAATGATATTATATGTATTTGCTTCGGGTCCTTCTGTTTGTTTTGTGTTTATATGTGTTGCTGCTAACAAATCAGCTGTCCCGTGTTTCTAAAATAATGGTTGAAGTTTCTCTTAGAAGCAAAGAGCTCCATTTCTCCTGGATCTACACACTTAATTTGGTCACTTTTCCTTTTATTCAAAAGTTGGTGAATATGTTACGAATAATTTTGAAGTGGCTTAACAAGAAGACAACAAAGAAATTAAAGAAGAAAAGAAAAGACTTGCCATTGCACATTTTTCAATATAAATAATGTCATATATGTCAAGGGTATTTATACAAGAGTTATGCAGAATATATGCATAATATTCCCTAATATATGCAAAATATTCTCTAATATATGCTAACTTACTGTTTTTGTTCACTGAGCATATTTACCCATCAGGCCATTATCATTTTTAGTAAGCCGGGTTTAGAATTTCTTAAACCATCCTCCATACCTGATGTGCATTTGCATAATATATTAAATTGGAGTGTAAGTGCTATTTGGGTTGCAGGATAAGATGGAGCACATTCACATTTGGCATGCTTCATACCATCATCACTTCAAACAGAGAAAGTGGCTGGAACTCTCCGATAGTGATGACTCTGAATACAGGCCTGCTCTTGAGGCAACATCACATCCACCTGGGACGGTGGTGGCTCCCATGGCTGGTTTAGTGGTTAAAGTTTTAGCAAAAGATGGAGAAAAAGTTGGGGAAGGGCAACCTATACTGGTTTTAGAAGCAATGAAGATGGAGGTTTGTACTCATATTGAACTAAAAATGCTTTGCTCTGATTTATTGAAGAAAATCTTCCCTGTTGAATTTTTTCCATTTTTTTCCAAAGCATGTTGTGAAGGCATCAACTGCTGGTTATGTCCATGGCCTTCGAGTTACAGCTGGCCAACAGGTTTCCGATGGTACTGTTCTATTTACTGTGAAGGTAAGTCGTTGAGATTCTTCATTGGTTAGTACTGCCTATTCAAAAATATTGCATATGAAGTAGTAGGTGCTTTCTGTAAACTGGGGAATGTGCTTGGTTGTTCTTATTTATTCTTTCATGTGTTCGGAATGTTTTTAAGTTTCTATAACTATATATAATGTTAAAAATAGCATACATTTCCCTTGGAGTTATGATGGAGTCATAAATTTCATGAAAGACTATCCCCAGTGCATCATATAAATTCAAAATAAGTAAAGCCATGTTGACGCACATTTCTTGATTTACGTCCTTGACACTCGTACTTCTTGACACATCAGAAAATGTTCGCATATATTGTTTACATCACATGAATGAATTGATGCAACAGTACTGCTTAATGATTTTCTTTACCTTCTAGATAAGAAAATATTGGTACAAGCCAACTAAAAACTTTGAACCGATGAGGGGGAGAATTCAATTTAACACCAACAACCTCTTTGGGGTATTATCTAGACTCCTAGATTTAAGCGCATCTGATGTAGAACACAATTGAACAAGAATGAGACATATAGGAAGGGGAAAGACAAGGGAGGAAAGGGAGAAAGAGAAGAAGAGGGGAGATAGAAATGGGAGAGGAATCAAACAGACAGACAACAAGAGAGGAGAAAGAAGTATTAGAGGGAGAAAATATCAGTTTATTCAATAATCAAGTCTAATTATTACAATGCAGAACTCTTTATATAGGGTTTCAACCAGTCTAATTTAAATATGAAATAACTATAAAAATAACTTAAAAATACTAAAATAATTGTAAAATGAACCCTAATGAGTTTTCCCAAAATAAGAGCCTAAACCTGGAAATTATCATATCGTACAAATCTTGTAGTATCTCCGTCAGTTTCTCAATGTGGATAGAATGATGTCATAAAATTCTCATTATTACAGGGTGAGCTATATGCATGAGCATGGACATATAGTAGTGGACAGGACTGGATGGTACAAAAACATAAGATTATAATTTTTTTTCCCCCTTAATACAGTGCAGCACAGTCCACCTTGTCTCAACTGTTCCAAATATATCATGAGATATATCTATTTCTTTGAAACCACGTTGATGATTTCCAGCAGGACTACATATTTGGTTGATAAATTATTGGTTTTAATGTGTCGTTCTTGGACAGGACAAGTGAGAATTCTGGAGAGGTGCTGGCAATGTTTGTGAGCAGAGCTGTCAGTGAAACCTCAAAATGAATTGCATATCATGTGGATGTGAAGTTGAGGACACTAATTGAAACTTTAGCGGACATTGTCGTCTCTCTTGTTTGTGTAAATATTACTATATTCAGATTCTAATCTCTGACTGAAACCTCACAATGTTCTCGATGAAATGTCGTCGAACATTCTTTATTCCAATTTACACGAGACTCGTCACAGAATTTCTACTTTGTGACTCGTTTAAGCTTTGTTAAGTTTCATCTAGAGGTACTAAACATAACTTATATTTCTCTCTTTGAAATTGGGATAATATCGACAAGGAATACTTGCATCTGTCATTTAATCCAGTTCACTGGGCTGTGAAATTATATCTTGTGCAAGTTTGGGAATTGACAAATTGTGAGATGAAGTCGAGATTAGTTTGGAGTGTGAAATTTGTATCTACCATTTTAATGTATTTTTATATGATTTTAAAGGTTCGCACTCCGCGCATATTCTATATTATAGCCTACAACTGATTCATCTTCCATTTCTGTGAAAGACTAGCCAAAAGCAAGGGATTCCTGGGGCATAGCACGACACGACGATAACAATACCAAAAATAAAGACGTGGCTTCTAAGTCTGATATGAGATCAACTTGCTATGGAATCACATCAGTTCCACAGGTACAAAGAATTAAGAGCTCGTTAATGCATCTCCCACTAGTAATTGGGGACATTAGCCTAATTGATCTCTTTATTCCCCTCAGGCCTCAGAGTCAAGAGTTGCACAAGTTGTCATGATTCCATTAGTAGTTCTCTCTTTTCTGGTTCAAGCTGCATTTAGATATTGAATATGATTCTCAACCAAGTGTTTTTTTTTTTGCTTCAAGATATTATTGGATTTTGAATGCGATTGATTATTTTCTTTTCATTTTTGCTTCGACATACATTTGAAACTATAAAATGAATACGATTAAATAGAAACTTCGAAAAAATAGAGAATTTGTATTTCTTTTTAAGATAATAACACATAAGATTATGTGTGTGACATGTAACGGTATGATGTGTTAACTACGAATAAGGATGTAATTGCTATAAAGATCAAACGTCAATATGAAAAGATATCAACTAATTGTGTTTGGCTAAGCTTATTTTAAAAGTAATTTATATATTGTTTTCATTTACTTATAAATAAGAATAAACAACTTACAAACTTTTATGAATAAAAATTTAATAAGTAATCTTAACTTCAAGTCAAAGCTTAACCAAAGTTCAGCCTATTGTGCAAGAACTGCAGTGGGAGAGGAGAGTCTAGGGAGATCTTTTATTTTTTCGTTTCACATTTATCATCAAACAGATAGGGAATTTTTTATTACTTCAACTAGTACCAATTGATGGGAGAGAGACATGTGGATTAGTACAATTATTGGCACATTCAGGATTCCAAAAGAGATCGGTCCGATTTTCGATTCATGTAATGGAATAGAGGATCATATCTTTATCGGGAGTACATACACAAATGGAATTCGTTTCTAGTAAGATACAAAATGAATTTAACAAAATTACTTTGAGTTGAGAACTTTGACAGATTAAACTATTTCCTTTTCCTACATTTGACGCTAAATACGAAAGTTTAAGATTTTTCTGGGAGTTTAAGGTTTAACGTTGGACGATCAAAAATCAAGGAAAACTAGGGCTGGATTTTTCGGCTCCGCCAGCCGGAGATTTTCTGTAATTCATTTTTTGGGTAAAATGGGACCGCCTTCTTTGCTTTCGGATCTTCCAAGTGAATCTGGCTGGGTGGCGGTGATCGAAAGTGGCCTAGCGACGGAGCTTGAACGCCACGGTGCCGACCTCTTGACCCTCTCTGAATCGCTAAATGCCTTCTCACCTCCCCTCATCTAATCCGTTCCATAAGCCTTTTCAAGATTCTTCATTTCGTTTTCTTTATTTTTTCCCTACCCCAGAAGGGAAATTTGATCTCTTTGCCTTAATGATACTGTTCAGTTTTTCCGTCGATCAAGGATCAACCTAAATCGTGTGCTCTCGGTAGCACCATGGCACTACCTTCCCTCGCCATTGTAGTCAGTTGGCCAACTAATTGGATTTTCTTTATTTTTTAATGGGTCTGATTTCTGAAAGATATAACTCTATCTGCATGAACAGGTACACCTTGAAGCTGGTGCAGATGTAACAATTACGGAGTCTTACCAGGTCCTTGTTTCTTTAAATCAGAATAGAATCATCTATTTCTTCCTATGTATTCGTACAGGTGAAATTGAAACATGCCCTAACATTTTCAAAGGCAACAATCCAGGGATTCAAGGCCAAAGGTTTCTCTCAAGAAGAAAGTGAAGACTTGCTCAGAAGAAGTGTTACAAATGTATGTGAGGGTGAGGCACGGGATGTATACTACAGTAGATGCAGAGAATCCTCTTCTGATCGTATAGCAGATGGTAGAATTCTCAAAAATCGGCAGATCATAGTTGCGGCATCTTAACACTAATGCTCATTGTTAATTCCATTTTATGATGCCTTGTTGCTAGTAGGATCTCCGTCTCTAATGCTAGTATAATTTATTTCTTGTGTGTGATAATGTACATTCGTGGATAAGGCTGGACGTGAGGGATCAAACCAGCAACCCAACATGTCCATTGTCCACCTACACAAAAGGATTTCAAACTAAACTTGGGAACCAAACTCTTCCCTGACTAGAAGTTCTGCACCACGTTTGAGATGCGAATTTTGGATTGACAAGGGATCTGATATCATGGATGACGTTGAGGATTGAACTCCACCAGAGACTGAAGGTAGAATATTGACCAGGGTTTGGTTTTCAAATTGAAGATCAACTTGGCCAGAAAGTTTAAAGAGTATGTCAGTCATGATGTAGAGGCGCAACTTTATCAGGGGCAGCAACATATGCTGCTGTTTCTAAGTTAGACTAAAATATCTCTTTCCTAATGTATAAGGTTAGTAGGAATACACAATTGGAACATCTAATCACATGAAAATCCACACCAACTCAAAGCTGTAAATTTTTAAATACGAGCTGAGAAATATCAATCACAGTTATCGTGAAGAAACATCTTCAATAACTAGTGTTGCACAGTTTCTTTGTTAAATTGTATGTACAGCCCCGCCAATTTATCAAAAATGTTTGATTTCACTAATCACACTGATACAAACTGCAAGCTAGCAATACTGCAAGTGTGATTCACCTAAGCACACTGATATAAACTACAAGCTACCAATACTACAAACTTTATTCACAAACATACATTAAAATTGAACTTTAGTGCTAGAATGTCATACCGGAGGCAAGGCAGATTAAGAATCAAACCCAGAGTAAACGCCACTGTCTCTTAGCGACCTCTTCTCCTCTTCCACGTAGTTCTTCCCCCGACTAGTCTGACCAAGATCTCGCTTCCTCTTCTCCTTCTGTTGAAATGAAAGATTCTTTTTATCTTTCTGTGTTAGCACGTTTTTGAGCAGCTCTCCATCAGCTAATGCATCTCTTGTTCTCAGTCGATCTTCGTAAGTTTCTTCTACCTCCTTTGCCCGAGTTCCCTTTCCCGATGACCAAGACCAGTCCTGTTTCTGATCAGGTTCTTTAGGTGGTGGGATGCTCAAGACTGATAGTCCTCCTTTATATCCACGTTGACTCAAAGCTTCAAAGTCGACACCTTTGCTCTTTTTCTTTGCAGATTCAACTGTACGCAAGTAGCAAAAATTCAAGATCAAGCCATCAAATTCTATTTTAGGTTTTTCATCTCCTCCTCATCCTTTTTTTTTTCCCTCTTTCAACGATGGGGGTGCAGTGGAAATGATTGGAAGGAGAGTCTGGGGATTCTGTGAAGGATTATTATACGATGTCATGTCAGCTATATGACGACTACACTGCAGATAATTAGGCAAATTGAATATGATTTAAGAAAATCAGGACTGGAATGAAGTCAGCCACAGCAGCAGCTAAATTATCATCAGCCATCAAAATTCAAACGTTCCCTATTTTTTTTCCTTTGTTTCCTTCTCTTTTAATTTTTATTTTTCCACGGATAAGGGGTGAAAATGATTCACCCTGCACTGCCGGCAACATGATAGTTACACTGCGGAGAGTCGAGCAAATAAAGAATGGCTCGAATCAAGAATTGAATGGTGTTTAATGGCAACAAAAGTCACATCTAAGTAGCAGTATGTAATGGCTATTGTCGTGCACTCCACAAAATATCAATATCTACTAACTAAGCTTGAGCCTTGAATGGAGTGTGTATCTGTGCAATTAGAAAGAGGAGCAAATCATTCAAGAATTAAATAAGGTATACTTAGACAGTACAACAAGACAGCAACAAATAACAAGGATGTAGAGGGTAGACAAGCAAGTTAAGATCAAATCTCCGCCACAATAATATCAATGGACAATAATTAGAATGGGGTCTAACTGAATCATTACACAATATTTAAACACTAGTACAACGCCGAGTAATAAAAACCATAATCCAAGTATTTTTCTCAGCCACTTACACCCAGGCACCCCATTTAACAGGCTTGATCATCCTAACCCTAACCCTAGCCATATCAATAGCCTCCACCAACCCCACAGATTCACCCCAGTGATCGGCAAACTTCTCCTTCTGAAACACTAAAGGAATATTATGAAACTGTTTTTAAAAAAACACATTATTGGAATCCATGGAGGCAATATCCCCTAAACCCGCCTGTTTCACTAACATCAATACTTGTCTATTTAAAGTCCATGGACCACAGAAGAAGACTCGTTGAAGATCTGTAGCAGAGCCAAAGATGAAAGCAAAGGTATTCAGTCCCTCCTTCAACTCGACTTTAATGTCATTATGGTCTTTGAGTCGCTACAGCCAATGGGAAATGAGTGAGGGGGTAGCAAGGGGTTTATGGCTCTCAAACTAATGAGTAAGGCTTATGATAGGGTAAGTGAAGTTTTGTGCTTAAGGTCATCGGTCAATGGGGTTTCCTCAATGGTAGAGGAACGTGATTTTCGATTGTATATCCACAGCCACCTTTTCTTTAGTTTCTACATTAATGGGGAGTCAAAGTGGTGGTGGTTCCTTCTAGGGATTGAGCCGGGTCGCCCATTGTCACATTATCTGTTCCTTATGTGTGCCGAAGGGCTAGCCTCTCTTCTTACCGGAACTGGCCGAGGCTCTAGCACTCCGATTTGGGTTGCAATTTGCTCGATATTGTGGACTCTATATCAAGGAGCTCGAACCGACTCTTTAAAAGTAGTACAAATCTTAGTTCTGAGTCTGATATGGCGCTAAATGCTGATATTTTTCAGGACATTTTGTCTTTATCATCTTTGTTAGATGCAGGCCCATGGCGTCACACAAGGCGGCTCATAGATTAGCCCATTTTGATACTATTTCCCCTATTCCATGTGAATGTGTCGATTGTAACGCAAGATTTTTATCACCTATCATTTTAGGTGATATTGGTTAATGAAGTTATGAACTTTTCGCTTCAAAATTGAACTTATAAACATTAAACCACCCGCAAAAAATATAGAAATGGGGTTGAAGATTTGATTTCATCTTAAATATTGGGTGAAAATTCGCGAGAAGAAGCATTTATACTTCTTGTCGTAGAAATCGGACCAAATATGTCTTGAAAATAAATCAAGATACCATCAATATACAAATTTTTCAACGATATATATGGAAAAAATAGAGGAGGAAAAAATATTGTTACCTTGACAAGTTTTTTGCTTGGTGGATAGAATTGTATTCTCTTTAGTAGACTTGGAGGCTTGATTATCTTCTGTGCCTGTATCTAGGGTTGAGGAATCATCAGAAGATGATGTATCATCGTCTTCTTCATCATTCCACCGTAGTCCCCTCTTCATTTGTGTATGTATATACAGATATCAAAAATCACAGAGCAGAAATAAGAATTCAATAGATTGAGATTAGGGTTTCGCGGATAACGATTCTCGGACTAAACGACGTCGTTAAATTTCAGGCAATTTTCAGAAGACCCACCTTTTTAAGGAGTTAAGGGACCGTTCTCTTTGGCCGTTTTGGGTC
>CAIGRT010030267.1:1087-15785 GCA_903798405.1 Fraxinus platypoda
TACCGCAACGTTTAAAAAACGCTGCAAAAGATGTCTATCGCAAAGTTTTTTACACGTTGCAAAAAAAGTCTTGTGCAACGTTTTTTAAACGTTGCCGTATCTCTTCCCTCTTTGGCAACACTGGACTTTGCAACACTTGCTAAAACGTTGCAAAAGACCTTTTGCAGCGTTTTTTGGCCGCTGCAAAAGGCCTTTTTTGGCATAGTGTATTGAAATAAATGGAGAATCCATATGTGTAAAATTTTGTGTAGATTGTCTAAGGTCAATAAGATGAAAATAAGATGAAAATCTTACGTAAGATTTGAGAATAAGTATTTAATGAGATGGTATTGCACTAACTGTTACATAAAAAGGGAAAAACTGTAATGACTCATGAGTGAAGTTACTCTATAAAAGATCCCAATGATGACAACTATTGAAAATATTAAAAAGAAAACTCAAAAACGGATCAAGTTAGTGCATAAAACAGAATACATACATCAAACTTGAAAAAACTGGTGCATGAAATAATAGACGCACTATATACATTAACCACTTATTTGAGATAATTAGACTTTTGAACATGGATTATCAGTCTAGTTGATTGTTAGAGGTTGAAGCAATCAAAATAAAGGAGAATCCCTTTTCGTTCAGATATTGACTTACAATTAGTGAAGTCTACCCAAACTAGAAAATGTAAGAATTATTATAAAAATTCAACCTTAGATCATACCTTGAGAATGAGTTAAAAGAATGAATTTTGGGTGTGCATCTCACGAGTTAAGTAAGGAAATAATTGACATTAATGGTCAGTTAAAAATTGAAACAATTTGTGAATTTATGACATTTCACTTAATTCTTCACACAAACACATCAATTTTACATTGGATAATTGACAATTGATTTTAAAGTTGTTCATAGATTTAATATAATAATTTCGATCATGAGACAAACGGCATGTTATCTAACTAAATTTGTTGCATTACTTGATTGACTGACCACCAATTAAGTAATTAGTGGTTGCATGCTTGCTTGTTGAGATATGTTATAATTTTGTTTGAGAATAAACAAATTAATAAGTGTATTTTGTATCCTTATCTATGCCATTAAATGAGAATATTTTGTATTGCTTTTGATGAATTATATCTTAATCATTAAATGAGAATATTTTGTAGTAATTTTGATGAATTATATCTTAATCTCGTATATATTTTGCTTGTATGTAAAACTCAATGATAAGAAGCGAAATAGACATAAACGAAAAAGAATTAAAAAATGATGATTTCCAAGTTCGAAGACCAAGTTGTAAATATTTAATAGTTAATTCGGACCATAAAATGATGATTGAAGACCATACGTGATCTATTGGATGAGGATATAAGCCAAATGGTGAAAATTGCATGAGAAAATGACTTAAGGTAAATAAATGATCAAAATCAGGGACCAAAGTACACTTCCCTAAAAATGCAGGTGGTGCGCATGACCAGCCAATTTTCGTCCAGATCGACCAGTTTTCTTTCACGGTCAGAACTCTTTTTAAAATCAAATTTTACACAATTTTAACATAATTTTCGACGGCTATATGTAAAAAACGTGGGCAAGCAATAAGGGAATCTCTCTCTCACCTCTCATACCAAATCATATTATAAAATCTAATAAAAATAAAGGGGTTAATTCAATATAAATTGGAGATGAGAACAAATCTAACACCTAGATTGAATAAAAAAAAATCAAGAACTTGAAGAATCAAATTGAGATTGAAGATCAAGAACAAGAATTAGATTTCACATCTCTTTCTTATTCAAGTGATACTTTTTCATTCTTCTTGTTGTTTTATCATTAGAAATATGTTAGGCTAAATTTCCTTTGTGTTGCATGAAGATGAACTCTTTTGCTTATTTAATTTTAATTCAAAGACCAAGTCGTTAAGCAAATTTGAGTTCTTGTTTGATCTTGTATGCTTTGTAAAATTATTTAATACTTGATCACAAATTAGATAATTAGTTGTTTGTTGACCATAGGTTTTGGACTTTGCAATTTCAACACACGAACAATAGAATTTAGAAATAACATGTCGTGTAATCATATACATAATCATGTAATTGAATGCATTACTTTGTATATGAGTACTTTTGATGAATTATATTTTGCATGTTAGGTAAAACTCAAAAAAAAAAAAAAAAAAAAGAACAAAAAATGGACAAAAGGGGATGATTTCCAAATTTTGGGGACCAAGTTATAAATATTCAATAGATGATTTGAATAATAAAATGATGATTGAAGACCATACGTGATCGATTGGATAAGATTAGAAGCCAAAGGACAAAAATTGCACGAGAAAAAGACTTAAGGTACATAAATGATCAAAATCAGGGACCAAAGTGCACTTCCCTAAAAGCGCAGGTGGCACCGGTCAATTTTGGTAAACCCGAGGTCAGATGATGGCAGCTGTGTATGCAAGGCTGAGCGCGTGGGCCACTTTTCGTCCAAACGGGCCAGTTTCCTTCCGTGGTCAAAACTCTTTTGAAAATCAAATTTTACGCAATTTTGACTCTTTTTTTTTTACGGCTACAAGTAGAGAATGCGGACAAACATTAAGGGGTCTCTCTCTCACACCTTTCATATAACATCGTATCATAAAATCTATTAAAAAAACAAGGGGTCAATACGATAGAAGTTGGAGATGAGAACAAATCTAATACCTGGATCGAATCAAGAAACATCAAGAACTTGACGAATCAAATCTTGAGATTGAAAGTCAAGAACAAGAATTAGTTTTCACATCTCTTTCTTATATTTATAAATTTTGAGTGATACTTTTTCATTCTTCTTATTGTTCTTTCATTAGAAATAGGGAAAATTGCAACCACGGTACCAAACCTTTCACTTTTTTGTAGACTTTGCCCAAACCTTTCATTTGTACCACCCACAGTACCAAACATTTAAACAATTCGGACCCGGAGTCCAAATTGACAGAAACCGTTAGTTTGACCGTTAGTTGACCAATAATTAAATGTTTGACCAATTTTTAAAGGATAAATGTGTAATTTTACATTTTTCATAAGAAAAAAAATTAAAATAAAAGAATTAAATAAAAAAAACCCTGCCACTGTTCATCTTCCCCCCCCCCCCAAATGAAAGAATTGAGCAAAGTCTGCAAAAAAGTGAAAGATTTGACACCTTGACTGCAATTTTCCCTTAGAAATATATTAGTCTAGATTTCTTTTGTGTTGCATGAAGAAAAAACCCTTTCGCTTATTTATTTTAATTCAAAGACCAAGCAGTTAAGTAAATTTGTGTTCTTGATTGATCTTGTATACTTTGTAAAATTATTTAATTACTTGAGCACAAAATAGATAATTAGTTGTTTATTGTACTACTGGGAGGTTCACCATAGGTTTTGAATTTTGCAATTTCAACACGGTTTGCAATATATTTTAGGAATAACATGTATGACATGTGCAATCATATACATAATCGTGTAATTGAATGCATTACTCTTCAGATAAATTCGAATTAGGAATATGATCTGGTTGACTTACATCGGGAGAGAGAATTAAATAAAATTAAATTATTGATTGTCCTGTATACACAAATCACACAGCTGTTGTCAGAGCAAAAAACAATAACGAAAGCTTTTTTCCCAGCAATGGCAGACTCCATTATCATTCATGCACCATACTTAACTAGCTCTGAAATGAGCGGCACCAAAATGAAGAGACATGTCAACACACAAGCTTAAGGAATTAGATAGAGACTTGAGTCGCGATAAAGACATCATTGCATTTCATTTGAACCCTCTTTAGATCTGTGCTTTCGTTTTTTACTCCTGTATCAACAAAACGCACTTCACATGAGAAAGAGAAAATCAATACAAGAAAAAAATAAGGTTCATGGAAAGTACTTGTCATGTGAACTCGGATCCAAACATGATTTGAGTTTCCTATCGATATGCTTTACATCTTTGGAAGTAGGCGTCTCCAACTTATTTATCTGTTCAAGTATCTCGAAAACTTCAGTGGTTAGTGGACTACCACAACTGGTTACATATTGTTAGTATACATTATAATGTCATAGGAAATAATCATACCATAGTATTGATGGCATTCAAGGAAATGTAGAACTCTGAAATGGGATAAGCAGGATTCTGCCTCGATAGCATGCTTTTCAGGTATCTAGACGAGGGTTTTTACAGTTATTTTAGACAAGAAATGGAATTTGACCTGTAAATAATTAAGTGATTGATTGTATTCAAACCTCTCAAAGTCAATAAATTTATGCACATCACAAGACCTCCGTAAAGCTGTCAATGCGAGCTGCAGAAAAAACGGATAAAGAAACTAAACTATTAATTAAATACGTTCACAAATCAGAACGATAATACAACCAAAAAAAAGTGCACAAAGAAAGAGCAGAAGGTGAAGCAAGAACGCTTATTATAAAAGCCACAAGTCACCCATAATATCGCAACATGCAATGCAATAGGATATATATTATACAGGTAAATGTTCAACCTAGGTCTCAAATTAAATGCTTGGTTTTTTACTTGGATTAGATTTTAGGCAAAGATATACTTTTAACAATTTCTCACTTTTGCCCCTTTCCTCCACAGAGGAAAAACTGGGAAAATTTTGTTATAATTTCATTCACAGTTTCCCAACAGCTAATGGTCACCAGTTATCCGACCCGGCCAGTGAAGAACAAGAATACAAAAGAAGTGTTACCATAATTATTCAAAACTCAGGTTACTTTCTCTACATAGTTCCTCACGCCATCCAAAAACATCAAAAAAAAAAAAGGGTTGGCAAACTGTGTTTCAACACTAGCATACACCAGTGAGCAGAAAATAGGAGGAGCTGCCAGCCATGATCCCCATATCCCAAAATGGAGAGTGAGAGACATGTATATTTTATGGATCAGTGATTAAACAAAGGGAGATGTGTTTGCTGCAAGAGTTCTATCTAACATGACCCCTAGCACAGCTTGCCATGTGGGGAATGAGATAACCAGCTTTATCTGGGCAAAAGGACAACTTGTTTGCACATCAACTGCATAATTTACGAACGGCTAGTGGAGTAACATGTTTCTGGTGGTCGGTAATTAATAGAATTGAACATGAGAAACCATCTCTAGAGTAGTTCATTTAACATGCTGAACATAAGCAATTCCTTGTTCATTGGTGACAGTTCACGCGTCATAACACACAATAGTTGTATATGAAAAAATGGAAAATACATATATGTTTCACTTCTAAAATATTTGAGAATGCAACCATATATGCAGAGTACATAGACTCCTACAAGGCTAGGAGATTTTACAGTCGATAATCTAAACTTCCTAACTCCCTTATCCTTAAAATCATCTCACTCCCAATATACCTAATCTTCCTAAATGCCTTGCCCATATCTTAATCCTTTATTCTTTTCTCAACAAATACATATAACTTTCCACACTCTGACTGATGCTGGCTCGAAATTATCAAATGTTTCCACCTTGTTTATCAACTGCTACAACACAGACTTATGCAACCGCTTAATGATAATATCAGCTAGTTGCTTTCTTGTTGGGATGAATAGCATACAAGTAAGCCCACTTTCCAGCTTGAAAATAACAAAAGCCCATCCACTTTAGTAGGTTTAGTGACAGGATTACGAGAAATGTGGATAGCTGCCATCTTATACAATATGGCCTCATCTGAGTATCTAAATTCACCTTAAGCTCTTGAAGGTGTTTCTTTAGCCATAATAGTCCTCACGTAACTTGAGTGCAACAGCCACAAATTCAGGCTCAGCACTACATCTAGTAACAACTGCTTCTTGGCTCTCCATGTCACTAGATTTTAGTCAACAAATGTACATAAACCTGAAATTAACCCTTTGTCTGTGATACAACCAGTCCGTTTATCTTCAGTAGAACTGACTGCTTCTTGTTTCTCTATACTGCAAGGGATATATTTATCGGTCTGGGACTTTAAGAGCATCCTGCACGGATTTTGGGAACTCTAAAAAGAGGGTGACAATCAATGCTATGAGATATAACCAGAAATTGGGTGTCGTTGATTAAGTAATCTATGATCTGATTCTGAGAATTGACTGCCTTCTAGAGTACAGACGGAGCTCAGGTTTGTGCTAGAACTTCTATCAGTTGCTTCATGAACACAGTCGATGGCATCCTACAACAATTTTGAAGTATCAATAATTGTACCATTTGTAACAGGAAGACGACGACTTGGAAACGACAGAACAAATACAAAGAGAACTTAGTGAGACACCGAGAGCAAAAAAGATAAAGAAAATAAGATGGAGTGTGCAAATGAATTTTCTCCCAAAGCTGATCTTGTATGGAATTCTCCCTCAAAGAGGAGTGAGAAGTTTACTAAAAGAATGATTTGTCTCAAACAATGTAATATTCACTATCATGAACAATGTTATATTCACTATCATGAAAAACCCTTCAGACATCGGATCCGGATCCTTTCTGAGTATGTGAATATCGAAAGACACTTAACAAACTCATTATAATAGTGAATGTGGACAATGCCAAAGCAGCAAAAAAATTCGAAGGAAGAGATGTCAAGATCTTGGTTAGGGGATAGAATTGGGAAAAGGTATACAGGGGAGTCTTGAAATTAAGGGCCCATATAAGCATACGATTTTTCGAGTAGGAATCAATTAGAATTGCTTCTCCTTGAAAGAGTTCTCCGGAACTTCAGTAGTAAATATAAGAAATTGAGCCACTTCGAGTAACTGTCTAGTTTTTTCTCTCATCAATATGCTGTATTTTTAGGGTATCACCAGAAGACAGGTGAAACCATACTACTTTTTGGTATTAGAAAATCCCCAAGGACGGAAGAAAAATACTCTCCCCCATAACCAGCTCTAAGGATACCTGAAGATAATTTCCAGTGTGTTTTTGGAAACTTGTCATTCTTCAAACTTGTTGGCTTCCCATGTAATTTCAACAATTTTTCTCATATGTTGAGGTTTTTTGCATTAGTCACTCGTGATATTTTCCTTCTCATCCTCTTCATTCTTCAAACTTGTTGGCTTCCCATGTAATTTCAACATTTTTTCTCATATGTTGAGGTTTTTTGCATTAGTCACTCGAAATATTTTCCTTCTCATCCTCTTCATTCTTCAAACTTGTTAGCTTCCCATGTAATTTCAACATTTTTTCTCATATGTGAGGTTTTTTGCATTAGTCACTCGTGATATTTTCCTTCTCATCCTCTATTCGTATTTTCGGCATACCAACTAATGCAGTCTCAGGGATATTAAGGTTGAAACCCTGAAAGTTGTATAGCATTCTAATCAGTTAGAATGTGCCCACTAGAATCCTGTGATGTCTCCTACCTCATCTCCGACATAATTAATTGAGGCATTAGGATCAGAGGATGACTTTGATACCAAGAATGCCAACATGGAGAAAACATATAGTTTCAATGCAGATATAGAAAAATACAACCATATATAAGGTACATAGGTCTCCTATTAGAAAAGGAGTACTGATAATTACTAATCCAAATTTCCCAACTCTTCCATCCTTCTCTAATAATTATGTTGCACTCCCATGAGAACTTAAGTTCCCAACTACTTTATCCTTAAAGTAAATCTCTTATTCTTATCTCAACAAACACATGCAACTTGCCACAACATACAAATTATGATATAGCTTACCATCACGTCATCTCATTTTGTGGCTAGTAAAAAATGAAAAACTATGTTAATTCTTCCCTGATTTTACTAGATTTTTCAAAGTATTGTCCCTTAAACAGATCTATTTCTATAATGCTTAAATACTAGATCAGAAAAATATTTCATCTTTAGAAACCTTGTGGTTTCTTAGTTTATTCTGAAACTTGGTCAAGAACAATACAAAATAGGCATAGCATAGTTTGCTAAGTCAAAGTAATGATTATAGCAAAGTTGCTTTGTTATGTAACATTACTAATATAATTTTTCTCTAAGCATATGTTTATGTGCAAAAAGGTAATAAAAATTATACACAAGCATTTTGAACTTTGTCGAGAACCTAAACACGTAGAAAGCAGCTCAGATACACTCAAGGGTTGGCAGCCTAAATATTGGATCTTGGCTACATTTTAGCATAGAGCAAGAGGAACTATAAAAGTGGGAACTTGCAAATTCCCAGGTAGTTCAATCAGGAAGGGAAGCCAGAAAACAATCTTTATTTAGAGGTTGCACGTGGGAGCAGACAAAAAGATGCTAAAACTGAATATCGTGCAAGTAATAAATGAATGCTTTCCTGAACAGCAATAATTTTTTTATTTCTAACCCGTAAATATTACACAGCATAGAAAATAAAAATAAAACAGTAAGGAAAGATTAAATTTTTCTTTTTTAATTTTGCAAACACAAGACAAAACAAAGTTTGTTTCTGCGAACATTAGAAGAATAATGGTACAAACAGTACACTATCTCAGGCACTAGTAGGCAAATGAAGAACAGAACTTAAAATAAAATAAAAGAACCGTCACAAACAGAGATCAATGTGGATTGTTATTCAATGGTTCAAAAGGTTAGAGTTATGCCATGTATATCCTAGTGAAAGATGTGCTCTCATAGTACATTAACAATCACAATAATAGAAGACATAAAGAGATATGTGGAAGTCAAAAGAAATGAGAAGGGATAAGCATGAGCAACTAGACTGCAGGCAACCAACTTGTAGATATTGCATATTGCTATACAACTTGTACCAAAACACAAATCTAAATGTACAGGTCCATTATTTTTTAGTTAAGCATTTGCATATTTCTATATTTACTATACCCATCTCTTCAGGTCCATTAGAAATTAGAGGTACTTCAAAACTTTCAACAGTCAGCGAAACATGAGCTCAAGTCATTATTGTAGGACCCACTTAATCTCTGTAGATACATGATTGACATAAATCATTCCAGACTATATGGACCAGCAGTATTTACTTGCTAAGTTGTCCCTCATAAACACATGAATGGTAAACTTTTGGCTCATGTACTTGAACAAACATTCATTTTCAAAGGTAAGAACATACATCTCAAAGAGAGGAAAGGATCAGTCCCATTATTTCCAATCACAATTTAGCACAGTGACTTTGATTAGATGATCTCAGAAATGCTTAATCGCAAAAAGAGTTTGCAGCCAGCTAATGGATATTGTATTAAGAGTATAAATAAGAGCGAAAAGATTGATTAAAAAGTTCAAATTGTCAATTAATTAGATAATAGACAAATTCAGAAGACCACCCTTTCATAAAAAGTTAACAGAATTGAATATATTCTCTCCCTAATTTTAAAAAGAAAATAAGGAAAAATATTAAATGATAAAGGTCTTAAGCAAATAAATCAGACGAGGGCTTCATTTGGACTGATAATTACCTGCCCAGGGGGGAATAGAAGGGGTGCTTCTGTACGCATAATTCTATCTACTTCCACCTTTGCAGATTCATGCAAATCCTACAGCAGAAGTTAGCAATTAGCACAATTAAAGAAAACACACGAGATACATTTGCATTCAAATCAAACATAAGAATTACAATGACAAACTCCAAAAAATTCCAGTGGCTAATAGACCCTTCATGGAAAGCTATAAATCAATACTTTAAAAATAAATGATTTTGTAACAATCTAGAAGCTGTTTTTATTTTTGCCACCGCCATTCTCATTTTCTTGTTAGGCTGGTGGAATGGGCAATGAGCATGCTTCAATTTCTTCCACCTGCCGTGAGAAGTCTCGGCCCCCTAGTGAAACACAATTAAACTTCTGTTTTAATGTGGTAGATATCGAGGCATCGTTTCACAAAGCATACTCTGCTACAAAAGTCCTACATGGTCACTCCACCAAGAGGGAAAGAATAGAACCTTCCATGTCATGCGACACTCCTCTCATATATCATAAATTACAAACTTCCACCCAAATTAACGGAGGTTTTTGGCTTTAATGTCAAACTGACATTCTTCTAAAGCCATACTTATGTGACTTTTTTGGATCATCAATAAATCACTTTACATCACTAAACTTACTTGGCATTCCAAAATACACACCACAGTCCATGTCATATACCTTATTCTACCTTCCAAAATATAGGAGATTTTTGGCATTCTATTGTCAAACTGATGGTCTTTCAAATCCACATTTTACGTCAGTCTATTAAAGGATTTCATGATCACTTATAGTATTTATCTAAATCTAAACAAATTAATTATGAATCGTGCACTGGAAAGAAAATGATTTGACCATGCAAGTCAAAGAAGTAGATAAATTTTGGGGAGAGGGAGGAGTTTAACAGGTTCATTGTTTAAAAAGCACCCAACCTTCCACCTCAAGGGGTCCCACCATAAGGCATTCGTTGAGTGCCTTGAAGCTTATGCCTTGGGTGCCATTGTTAAGGATCACACTATAACTAAAATGCACGCCTCAAGCATAGGCCTCAGGGTGTCTGAGGTATGCGTTTGTTTGTCTTGTCCTAACTTTCTATTACTAACCACAGCTTTTAAGGGTGACTGTTTTATACTCTAGAAAATCGCAAAGCCTATTGGGCTATTTTAAACACGGGGTAACACTAAAAACTATGGGGAAAAAAAAGGAGAAAAGAGGACAGAGCAAGAAATAAACCCCTCTCATACATGAAGTTGCAATTAATCAATGGCATATGGCTAGTGACAAGAGACTATGTATGTAACTTCAGTTTTTTATTTGTTTTATTTTTCTTCTTGTTGTCTGGGTATTTTAATTTTCTTTCTATACAATTTGAAGAGAGGGAAAGAGATTCCACTATTGCAAGTGAAGGAGGAAAAAGAGAGGTAACAAATTAACAATGATGAAGAGGATAATAGGGGAATTTACTATATTAAGAATTTTATGGAAGACTTCATAGCATTTTTCGTATTCTAGCACTTGATATTCAATTATGTTTTGTGACTACTATTTTGATGGTTAATTGTCTGCTATTTTAATTGATTATATTTTATATTTGTTCGCAATTTGAACTTTTAATCTGTTAAATGGTGATATTGTGGATTTCAAAATGGTTTAGGGTTCAGTTAGAGCATACTTTTGTAAAATATTTTATTGGGTTGTATTGAGGCTTACACAATTGCACTGGACCAGATTGTAAGATATAATTGTAAAAGTGGAATTTTGAGGCTTCCTACGATAATAAAGCAATGTAAAAAAAACAATACTTTGTGTTTAAACTAAAGGAATCAAAATGGACAAGGTGACACCTTAATCATCTCGGATTGCTCGTCTCTTTCTCCATAGAACTCCTGTAGAGCCAACAACAATGATCATGAAATAAGATGAGAGATATATTACACCACAAAGTAGTAACGGAAACCAACTAACAAATCAAACTAAATAATAACAATGCAGAATAATGCATGGTCTTTTATGCATGTTTATAATTGCTTCAACAGTAAGTTGGAGAAAATACCTCCACATCATTGATAAAGCCTTCAAGTGCACGATATGGTGCATAAACAATAAGATCAAATCCTAGACTCTGCAAGGACAGGGAAATCTATCAAAATATTAGAGAAAAAACAACAGAAGAAAATAGCATACGCATGTAATATTCATGCCTGAAGAACCAGCATTTCATTATCGAGGATCATCTGATGATCCTGCTCAATCCCTTTACCAAGCTCCTCAGCTGATACGTGGTTCTCTTCTGCCTTACAAGCAGCATATATGCAGGTTAACCTACAATGGAAGTAAGTCATACAAATTCGTCGTAGCTACTGATTGATAAATAGAATTTGTTCTTCTGTATCTAGTGTTTAGTGTGATAACTATGACATAAGCATGAAGCACATTGTCCAATTGTCTATTGTTAAGAGGGCAAGATGATGTAAACAAGGTTTAGTGTTATCTTTTGAGGTTTTTACTGTATTTTAACCTTTAAAACAAAAGAGAAACTTCTAAAATTAATCCAAACTAATGTCTCAATTGAGATGTAATCATACATGATGTTCTTTGGGTGATGTTCCATCACAGACCATTGCAGATAAAACCTTTTAAAATAAATAAGAGCTGTTGCCTGAAAACAAGAAGCAAATAAAAAGTAAATTTAGAATCACAATCTAATCCCTATAATTTATTGATCAACATCATGTTCAAGAAACATAACCCTATACCTGAATTTTGCGTGGGAACTTGAAGGCATCACATACATCTTGGATTTTGAACTCGTAGAAAGCCCGGAGAAGTTTTTCTTCCTCAGTCTTCAGTGGTTTTGGACGAGAATGCTTCTCAGCTGACACACCAGCGAAAATAGCAAGGTACAAAAACAAATAAAATAAGGATGTCATCTTTCGTCAACCAGGAATATTCTACTGGAATTTGCAACTAGTTATAAGATAGAGATATGATTTTAAGATGAAGAGTTTACCATAATCATTGTGAGGTTCGGCATAAGAGAATGAACCATCAATGTCGACTTCCATTCGAGTTGCTCCATACTTACACACATGCTACGGTCTTAGCATCATTGGAATAACATATTGATACAGAACAAATATTCTAGGAATATTAAACTTGTACAAATAAAGATGGTGATGAACCTTTACCATAATGACAAATAACTATCAAAATAGCCAGTAGTACTAGGTCCTCTATCTATGTCTCCAAAAAACCGACTTAACTTCTAATATTTTCATTTCTAAAAGGCTAACTATTTTTCTAACACTAACTTACTTTCTTTTTCTTCAAGGGCCAAGACTTTTAACTGTTTAGTTGATCCTTTATGCACAAGAAAGAGAGGAAAAAAATAATGATAAAAAAGTTAGTGGAACTCTGACGTCATCTTATATGTACACATTACACAATGAAAACATTATTTTCCGAGATTCAGTAAGATATAGAATGGCAACTAGTGGAGTCATAAATAGTAAGAGCAAAGTATTTAACCATGCATACTCAGATCTTCTTAAGTTCACCAACGCAACTGCAGTGACGCAACCATCTCCAATCAAAGCACAATGTGCAGAGCCAAATTCAAGATTCACTATTCTGAACTTAAAAGGACTCAATTACCTAAAATTAGAAAGCTTTCCAAGCTGGAATACAATAAAACAGGCCCTTTTCAGGTATGACAAGAAGTTAACAGCTACTGAGGTCATTGCTCCTCAAGTTTGTAGCTAGGGTTTATTTTGCCATTATAATTAGAAAATCAATTTTTTAGTTCCCATTTCTCTCATCAAAAAGCAGTTATATATCTTTGTAATCCCTTTTTATTTATTTTATTGATCAATTTCTCCCCTTTATATATCACATGGGTTAATGGTGCTCAACAGATTTCCTACAGATCCCATTCCATCAATTCTGCATAGTTAAGATTCAAAAGAACATCAAATTTAAGAGGCGCCTGCACAGAGACACACACATATATATCGACATAACATATAAATACCTTCTCCAGTGCTTGCTTAGCTCTTTGATTAGCAGCCTTATATTTTTCTTTCTGTATAGAATCAGAAAAAGAAGAGTGATGTTTATTTTAATTTGAGCAAACAATTTCCCAAATAAATAAATAAATAAAGAGTAAAAAAAATAATAATAGAATGCCCAGAAACTAATAATTTCTTCAACCTTCCCAGACGAAAAATGGACTAAAAAAGATAATAACATAATGCCTAGAAATGAATAATTTCTTAAACTTTCCCAAATGAAAAAGGAGTAAAAAAAAATTAATAGTGACCAGAAATTAATAATTTCCTCAACTTTCCCAAATGAAAAGTGGAGCAAAGACGGTAATATATTGAATGCCTCGAAATTAATAATTTCTTAAACTTTCCCAAATGAAAATGGAGTACAAAACATAATAATAGAATGCCCAGAACTAACTTCTTAAACTTTCCCATATGAGAAATGGAGTAAAGTGCCCAGAAAATTTATAATTTCTTCAACTTTCCCATATGAAAAATGGTTAAAAAGATATAACAGAATGCCCACATACTAATAATTTTTCAACGGCGATAAAGTGGGAAAATGTTAAAAATAAATAATACAAGTTTAGAATGGATGAGTGAAGAGGAGTCATTACGAGATCTTGAGGAGTGAATATCCATTTTGCTCTGTGAGTAGATGTCGTAAAATCAGCCATTGCTCTGTCTCCAACGCGACGACGCTAAAAGGGGTGTTGGCGAATCAAGATTCCCGTTTGTATCGAATGATTGCGCACGTTTAGCTATTTTTGACAAAATAAACTTCGTTTAATAAGTTACTTGGGAAATATGCATGAATAGTAGGTTGAAAAGGCCAATATTCAAGTTTAGCATTTGATCAAGAAATAGCATTAAAAAAAAGTCAAAACTAATTTTAAATATCTAAAAAGGCAAAAATACCCTTGTTACACGTGAAACCTCCTCCACCGTTCCAAAGAAACCGACCAAATCCTCTCCACCATTTCAAGCCAAAAAAAAAATTGATCAAAAAAGAACAAAAAAAAAAATCGATCAAAAAAGTCAAAACTAATTTTAAATACCTAAAAAAGCAAAAATACCCTTGTTACACGTGAAACCTCCTCCACCATTCCAAAGAAACCGACCAAATCCTCTCCACCATTTCAAGCCAAAAAAAAAAAAAATCGATCAAAAAAGAGCAAAAAATGGACCCCCACACATCGAGAATCGACGAGATAGGTTAGTTTTCAACTATTGTTGTGATTTCTTCGAATTTTTTTGAAATAATTTGAGTTTATTTTGTTTGATTTTGTTG
>CAIGRT010030274.1:0-18299 GCA_903798405.1 Fraxinus platypoda
CCCAAAATACTGAAACCTTATTAGCTCATTTTAAACAGACTTAACCAAAATTGATAGCCTTTAATTTAATACACAATATATCACATATAAGCCTACATGTTCGATTAAAATCCTTACAACCAGAACCATGTGATTATATGGTGCTTTCCCATAGTAGAAGTATGATGTTGAATTTCCCAATGCAATCAAAAAATCCACGTTGGTCAAACTATTCCTAAGTGTCCTACTATCAGCAACATAGAAATGCTTACAATATCAAATTGAAAGATAGTTAACAATGCCCATTTCAGCCAATTGCCCATTTGAAAAGGGCCACATCGCCAAATTAGTAAAGAATATAATAAAGGGATGTGAGGACTGAGAACTCGAATGACAATGGCAGGAATCTGGTGCAATTTACTAGGAGGTAAAAGAGTTGTGCTCAAAAAAGTAAAACAAGATAAGAGTTACTCATATCATGATATTATTCGGAGAAAAATCAGTATACTTCTAATGTTGAATCATGACCAACTAGGAGAAAATTTCTAGATCTGGTCCAAGATAAACTACTCTAGGGAGTTCATTAGATTCCATTTTGAGAGAATTCTACTCGGGTCAGAGCTTAAGCTAGTGATGCTTTCGACTAATAGATTTTCGCCATCTAAGGTTAATAGCATAACTTGGGGGTGGTGCTATCTTAGTATCATTTTTTCAGTGTTGCTCTTAGAGGAATATTAACTAGGCAACCCTATTTTCAAAGGTAGTGGAAACAAGCAGTCTATTAAACCACGATATCAGTTAGCATCTGCAACCGTTGCTACAGAAATAATAAATTACACGACTTTGTTCAAAAAGGATTACACCACCCAAATGCCAAGAAATAGTAGCCCAAGGATGAACGTAGATAAATCTAGTTTGTACACGGTGGTTGTGCATGGGCAAGAGCTCAAAAACATCTATGGCTTTACTAAAATGCCTAAGGGATCTATGCCTTTTAGATACTTGGGTTTCCTCTAGCGGGGATAAAACTTGAAATCAGCTCTTATGATACATTTCTCAACAAAATTTCAGCCTACATATGTACTTCGTCTAGAGTACCCTTGTCCTATGCGGGGAAAGAGGAACTTGTTAGAGCCGTCCTATAAGTTGTTGAATGTTTTTGGCTATCTATCCTCCCTATCCCAGCTATAGTTATTTCGAGGGTCATAAGTCTCTATTGGAATTTCCCTTTGAGGTCTAAGAAACCATTGGTCGCTTGGAACAACATTTTCTTACCAAAAGACGAGAGAGGACTTGGACTCAGAGATTTGAAATGCTGGAATTCATCACTACCGTCAAAGTTACTTTGGAATATTCACAGGAAGAAGGACTTACTTTGGGTCAAGTGGATTAACAATGTGTACTTAAATGTGACAGATTTCTAGGAACAAACAACCCACAAAGGAGACTCGCCTTTGATCAAGAGGCTACTAGAAATTAAAGACCAGCTCATTGGACCTGAGATTTAACACACAGGCTGCAGCAAACACACTGCTGAAATGGACAAAAACGAGTTGTTCTTGCATGGACAGGGCTTACAGTTTTTCCAGGTAGGATGTGATTATGTGGGCATGGACGACTGAAGTCTAGAGACCATACATTACTCCTAAACACTCTTTCATCCTTTGGCTGGGAGCGCAATCCAGATTGCTTACTAAGGACGGACTGCCACATCTCAATATAGATGGCACTTGTATTTTTTGTGGTTCACAAGAGGAAACAAGCCAGCACTTATTCTTCCAATGCCCTTTCTCCTCGCTAGTTTGGAAGACTATTAAGGTCTGGTTGGGCATTAGAAGAGCAATGAATATCATTGCTAGTGCATTGAAGTGGATCAAGAAGGAGGCTACAGAGACTTCTTGGCAAAGTAAGGTTAAGAGGATTGCATTTATTTGGATGGAAAGAATAGGAGAATTTTTGAGGACCTAAGACCACATGTGGATAGCATTGTTAGACGAATCAAAACACACGTATACAAAGTTATGTTTTCTTCGTATCCGAATGTTTTGATTCAATTTGAGTCTTTTGCAATGGGTATTTAGATATATCGTTTGTACATCTTTCTTTTGTTGCCCAAGTATGCCCGAGGAAGGACTTCATGACTCCGTTTAAGCTCATTAGAGTTGATTCCACGACATTTGAGCAAGCTGAACACGTCATACCCGTAGTAACGATAATCTGAATTCTCTTGAAATTCCTTGATATTTTCTCAAAAGTGTCCTCATAGTAAGAGCCAAGCAACCCCTCTTCTTCGCCAATTGTCCATCGCTGTCAACGAGCCCTTCGCTCTCAGTTGTAGGTTCCTCATACTTGTGCCACCATAAATCCCCTAAAGCCCGATCAATTCACTTTTTAATTTTCAACAATTAATTTATTTTAAAAAAATTAATTACAAATTCTATTACAACAAAAATTACTAAATTAAAAATTAACTAAAGTATTATCTTTATTTATAAATTTTTAAAAAAATTCAATACGCATCACCCAAAGACTATTTATTTATAAAGATCATCTTTAAATTTAGAGATTTATACACACCAACAAGTTCTCTATTTTGGTTCTTCATTTTGCTTTTCTCAAAAAACATTCATTAATTTATTTTTACATTTTATTTAATATAATTTTTTGTTTGTCAATTGAACAATCAATTAAAATATAGTATGAATAGTTTAAGAAATAGAGTATTGAAATATGTGATTTGTTACGTTAAGCCCATATTTGTCTCCAATTTTTTCAAAATTCTTTTTTCTACATGCTCATTTCAGCTACACATTCAAACAATAAAATATTCTGCACGTACATTCAAATTTTTTTCCTACTTTTAACCATGTATTCTCCAAAAATTCAATATTCAAAACAATGTTTTTTCCAAAAAAATGGCGATAGAAAAGGGGCTAGGAATAGAGAATGAGTTGGGAGAGGCAAACTCACTCTATATTTTAAAAGTTAAAATAAAGAATCTTTTGGAACTATTTTTAAGCTTCACTCTCTAAAATAAAGAGTATTTTATATTTAGAGAGTCTCTTGGAGGTGCTTTAACCATAATTAAATTTTGTAATTGTTAAATTTAGAATTATCAATTTTGTAAATTTTGAGATCAGCATGTTCGAGCCCCATTTTTTTTTTTTTGCCAAAAAAGTATTTTGGAATAGTGATTTGATGGAAAATGTGTGATTAAAAAAATAAGGAAAAGTTTTGGGTTTGCATGTAATATTATTTTAAGGGAAAATTACAACAAAGGTTCCAGACTTTTCATTTTGCTGCAAATTACACCATAACCTTTTATTTTTGCGGCCGCAGTCCCAAACCTTTATATTTAACTGCAATCATGGTCTAAATCACTAATTTTGCCTATAATGCTGTAAGTAAACAACGAAATTACAATTTTGACTTAAATGAACAAATTAAATGAGGAAAAAATGTTATATTTATAATTCAATAAACAATTAAATAAATAACAAAAAATGAAAGAATAAATAAAATCATCTTCTTTTCAAACCCACCCGCAATCACTACACCCCACCACGACCGCCACCGCCATCGCCACCAGTACATCTCCCTCCATTGTCTATTGCCATCTCAATCAAAGGTGAAATTAAGACTTTTCTTTATGCTTGTATGACGTCAATCGTGAGGAATCTTGAAATAATAGAATGTTTTTCCTGGAAGGTATAAATGGTCGGCAAACCGACAGTGGAGAATAGTGAGTTGGTACTGCATAAAGAAGCTTTGACGTCATTTTCCGGCCAATCGCCGCTGGTAAAATAAGTAGAAATATCAAGACTTTAAAGAAAAGTAGGAAATATTCTTTTTGTTCAATTCAAAGTCAATTCCGATGTAATCTTTACACATGGGCTATAGTTGTTGATGGGTTCACATAAACCCCAGTCCATTAAAACCTCAAACCGGTCCTTTTGAAATCCTTTCACTGATTTCCTCAGTTGCTAATAACAAATTTTTGATGGGATTTCACGGTTTGCAACCCAAACATATGTGAGAGTTGGTATTGAAGCATACCAAATGCCCAAGTACCATCTAATATTATGACCTCGAGTGAAAAATCCCAGATTCTGTTTTAACTACAAATTGGTGTGTTTCTTCTACGAATCACCTTAAATCTTTGTAAAGATTCTAATTTTATGCTCTTCCTTGAGGATTCTGCATACCCTTCAAATTTCTTGGAACAATGAGTTGAATTTGGGATGGATTTTGTTTTAGTTTTCATTTTTGCTTTTTATTTAATTGTTTATGGAAATTGTAAGTATACAATTTTGTCCTTCATTTAATTTGTCCATTTGAGTCAAAATTGCAATTCCAATGTTGACTAACGGCATTATAGACGGAATCAATGATTTGGACCTTGGTTGCAGTTAAATATAAATGTTTGAAACTATGCTACAAAAATTAAAGGTTAGGGGTGTAATCTGCAACAAAATGAAAGGTTTGGGACATTCGCTGCAATTTTTTCTTATTTTATTGAAAAATGTGTGGTTAAAAATAAGACAGAGAAATATATTTTGAGAAATAATGGAGACCAAACAAAATTTAATTACTACACCATATTATAATCACACCACAATTAAAATATATTTTCAATAAGTACGCCATAACAAATTTACCATTATATTCATAATCCAATCAAAAGTAAAAATGAAAAAAAAAATAAAAAAATACAATAATGTATATATCCGTATGTATATCGTTATCTGTATATGTATATTCCTCATGTATATGTATATATCTTCCCCATTGAAAGCTAATAACATTTTTCTCTTCTATGGAGAAAACTGAATCTTGGATTTAAATTTAACGAACGGGAAAGGAGATCCGTGCTTGTGATTAGATGTGACAGATTTTTGTAAAAGAGATCCTGCATTTCGTTTGAGGTATCCATCAGGTATTGTTGGTTTGGGCAAAATACTGAGCAGAGAGAGATTAATGAGATCGAATATGTTTCAAATTTCTCATTAAAAAAAATGAAAACAAAACAAAGGTTGAAAATTCCAGCAAAAATAAAGCCAAAGAAAGGTTTTCTCTCTCTCTCTCTCTCTCTCTCTCTCTCTCACATATGCTTTCGCATCAACAAAATACAAAAGTCGTCGACAGAAAAGCTATGTCACGACTCTTGAAAGAAAAACTAGATTTATGATTGTGGTGCAACAATAAATTATTTTTTGTGATAAATATATTAACACTATTTGTGTAATTTTACTTAAGGCTATTTAAGTAAATTAAAAAATGCTTAAAATTATGGTATAACTAACAAAATTCGAAGTGGTAATATAATTACCCTAGTTATTATTATTACTTGACTATAATTCATTATAAATGTTCACAAAAATAATAATCAAATTATAACAAATATAAATATATAGTAGATTAATTATTAAAATATGTAGATTAAAATCAAGTTTTAGTCGATTTTAATAAAAGTAGATGAAATATATAGTTAAAATTAATTATTAACTTTGACTTGAATTTTTTTTCCTGATTGTAATCTACATCAAACAGTGGCTATTATTAAATAATAAAAGGATACTTAAAAATGGACATGATAGGAATTAACCACATATTTAATTCGATTTACAATTTTTATTCACTTTTCACCACAAATCTTATGGGAACCATCTACTTTTGTTAATTTTTAGCTACATCATACCGCCCTTACATTTTTGTATTATTTGTTTTGTGTCTAACTAGAGGAGGGGAAAAAAAATAGGATTCAATTCTCGTCCTTTTGGGTAAAGTGGTTTTGGACCTTCAACTTTCAAAGGTGAGGTTGCAGTTCCCCACCTTATATGAATCTACGAAACTAAATCAATATGTGGTAGAAATCATTAGTTAGGACATTAAAATCACACACGACTTTCTTATAACTTAAAGTTGGATTAAATGATTTGACTATTTTTCTCTCAAACTTTAGGTCGCGAAGAATTTCAACGTCCATATTGATTTTTTTTGCTCACGTGCGGATTCAAATTCTCATATTTAAAATAGATTGGAGACTCAAAACATCACTTTTGAAAATTAACTAAAGACTCAAACTCACACTAATAAAAATTTTTAGGGAACTCGGTCCTATTTTATCTAAAATTAATAATAGTGTTCATTTAGCTTCAGTTTGAGCTCATTTTTTTGAACTTGTTTTTTCACCAACTTATTTTTAATAACATATTTTTCCAATAAAATAATTTTGCATATAAACTCAAAATTTTTATCTATATTTTAACCAACCATTTTTCAAAAAATCACGTTCTACAAAATCTATTCTCAAAAAATAGAAATCAAGCCAGGGCTGAGTTTCATGATTGAAGCCTTTTGAAGCAATCTACCACATGTTTCCTATTGAATTAAACTTTTATTATTTCGTAACGAGAAATTAACATAATGGAGCGGTGAATTAAGGTACGTATTCAAGTCTATGCATTAATTTTTTTAATAATGTTACTTATACATAATGAAGTTATATAATGGTTTATATACATATGAGGTATCAAAAAGAGAGTGGTGAAGAAATTCTACTCAATCAGATCTCACCATATAATGTATATGTAAATCATTATGTACATGTAGCACAACCATGATTTTTTCTTTCTTTGAAACAATGTCCTTTTCAAGTTAATTTTATTGGATCACTAAAAACATGTGATCTAGCAAAATAAAAAATAATAATATTTATTGCCCAGGGAATAAAATCAATTGTTTAGTAAATTTTGATAAAATTTGGTGAAATATGTGGATGAAAAGTTGTGAATCGTGTTGTTAGAATTAATTGTTTGTTAGGAAGAATGTGGGTCAAGGTTGACTAGCAACTAAAGTGAAATTGAAAAAAAAAACTAAAAATGGACACAAATATTTACGTGGTTCACCCAATTCAAGCTACGTCCACAAACAAGTATAAGAAGATTCACTATAGTAGAAAAAATTAAATAGCCTTCTCTTTTGTAACAGAAACTAAGTAGGAAACACTCTCTATAATTTTACGTATTTTTCTACTCACTATTTTTTCTTTACTATATGTAGCAGATAACTCACTGCTTCTCTTTCTCTCTACAATTATTTGCATTTCTCTATAGCTGCATCCCTTATTTATAATGAAATTTTGCTATCTACTACATTAATTATGCACCACACTTCCAACACAAACAGTGAAAGGTTGGTTGTCTTTTGTGTACATATTTTGACTAAAGATTGAAAAGTTTCATAAAATTCAATCTTTCGATTTTTAGCATTAAATGTAAAGGTGGGCATTCAAATGTGGCTCTTTAATGCATAAAGAAAAATTTCTTGTCCCCAAGTCAACAAAAGTTGCTTTAGCCAACATTTCTCTCACTTAAAATTGTTACGTCTTATCCGATGAGGCTCCAGAAAAGGGCTACATAGCAGCCAACTAGGACATTAACATAAGCCCGCACTTTGTGTCGTCATTATGATTGAACTGAAACCCTTCGATAAGGGTGTCGAAGTGATGAACCACCTCGAACGAAATGTCATGTTTAGCCAAAGCTCCATGACCGAAGCGAGGCACTACTTGTTGCAAAAGTGAGCCTTAAGGGATGCTCCACCACTTCAGATGAAGCGTCATGTAAGAGGCCAAAGCCCTCATGAATGAAGCATAGAACCTCTTAACGTTAAGAGGAATCTTTAACCCATACATCTTTCAAGAGATATTCTATACAAAGATTTTTTGCGATTGATTTATGTAACCCTTTTACAGCAGACATGTCAAGTCTTATCAACATGTCCCATAGGTGTCAGACCGAGGTTATAGAGTGTCTACCTTTTTAGAAAACATTAAATGTTGTAGGACTTATGAAGGATGATATGACACCTATGTGGAGATGCCTTAACTGTTAGGATGAAGCCACGTGCTTCTTCATTCAGTGTGTATGAGAAAGGCTATGTAGACGTGAGTGGAGTCTAGATATGTTGACCACATCACCTAATATGATCCAAGGTGCCATCGAGACAAGGGCAAGTTCGGGGAAGGATCTATTGCTAGTGGAAGAAGGACCGATGACTCGATCGAGGGCGAAGCAGGTGAAAGAAGCGATGGCATTGCTTGTTCAAGCTACGGTTGACGGTATGGCGATCGAACAAGGGCAAGTCAGGAGAAGGATCCATTGCTAGTGGAAGAAGGACCGATTACTCGATCGAGGGCAAAGCAGGTGAAAGAAGCGATGATATTGTTTTTGTTTATCCAAAGTGCTACTATTGTTTTTGTTTCAAGTCTTGTATGCCAAGTCACTTGACGACGAATTGATTCCAATTGATCCAAAAATCGATCGTACCTTCTATTGTAGACAAAGGGAAGCAAAAATAGCACAGCGAAAAGATCAAAATTAGCAAATCATTCAGAGTCAATCCAGCATTGTCTACCCTTCGTTTGGATGGCCTAATTTCCATTGAAGACAATAGTTATACATCTATTCCAGAATGGACATCATTTTATGGTAGAGCTCAAGAAAATCTACATACACACGTCTATCGATTCTTAGAGATGTGTCAACACTTTTGATATCAGGGTATTTCAAAAGATGTTATTAGACCGAGGCTATTCCCACATACTTTGCGCGATAAAGCACTTAAGTGGTTGGATTCCCAACCTATTGCTAGTAGCAGCACGTAGAATGATCTAGTCTAAAAGTTTTGCACAAAATTCTTCCTACTAGCCAAGATAGCAAAGTTAAACCATGATATATCTATCTTCCGTCAAGGTGAATCAGAATCTTTTGATGAAGCTTGGAACAGGTTCAAGAACATGCTTCGAAAGTGTTCTCATCACGGTATTAGCAAAGAGCTCCAGGTTCAATATTTCTATGTGGGATTGCTTTTCTCTTTCAAAAGCATGGGGGATTCTTCATCAACGACTCTTTATCTACAAAGACAATTGACAAAGCTTGGAAATTATTTAAGACGATGGCTGCTATTTCAGCCATGTGTGCTTCTGAGTGATTTGTTCAAAAGAAAGAGCCTGGGTATACGAGGTGCATGCCTACTCAGCTTTGTCTGCAAAAATAGATTCATTATTTCATAAGATGGAGAGCATATCATAGACAAAAAATGCAACACAAGCCAAGAAACCAAGTTGTGAAAAGTGTGGGGCATATCACAATACAACAACTTGCCCTATTTTGGCACAAGGAATGGAACAAGTGGATTTTGTGCAATTGGGACAATGTCAACAGAATAATCCACATTCAGATACTTACAACCCAGGTTGGAGAAATCACCCAAATTTTTCTTGGGATAATCATAATCAGAATAGGTCACGGGGTCAGTTTCAACAGTAGGAGAAGAAGTTTCAATTGGAAGAGATGTTCGAGGAAATTTATGGAAAAAAATGAATGAATACACGGAAGCTAATAATCAGTTCACGATGAAGACTGAAACAACTCTCCAATATCAGAGTGCTGCTATTAAAAACCTGGAGACTCAAGTGGGGGAGATGGCACTTTCTATGACTGGTAGAGCACTAGGTTCATTACCTAGCAATAGAAATCAACCCTAAAGAACATGCCAAAGTAATAACAACCAGAAGCGGGGTGCAATTATTGGAAATACATGTCAAGAGGCCAGTTGTGAGTAAAGAAACAGTATTTTCTTCAGATGATGAGCATGTGGAACAGACTGCACGGACAACAAAAACAGCTGCTAAGGAGAGTTTAGATGCATCCCGGGTTAAGGCAACCGTTCCTATCAATCTATACAAGCCTCCTAGTCCATTTTCCCAGAGGTTGAAAAAGTACAAGTTGGATCAGAAGTATACCAAATTTCTTGAGGTCTTCAAGAAACTTCACATCAATATTCTGTTCGCCGATGCACTCATCCAAATGCCTATCTACACCAAATTCCTAAAGGATATCCTATCCAACAAACACAAATTGGAAGAACATGAAACTGTGATGTTGACTGATGAGTATAGCGTTAGAATCTATCAAAAAAAAGCTACCCCCGAAGTTAAAAAACCCAGGGAGTTTTACTGTACCCTCTACCATTGGAGATTGTTATTTTGATAGCGCTTTATGGGATTTAGGTGCAAGTATTAATTTGATGCCACTTTCTATTATCAGGAAACTTGGTTTGGGAGAGGCTAAAGCAACAACAGTGACTCTGCAGCTGACTGATAGATCCCTTACCCACCCTAGAGGGATTATAGAAGACATGCTAATTAAAGTGGGAAAATTCATNATTTGATGCCACTTTCTGTTTTCAGGAAGCTCGGATTAGGAGAGGTCAAAGTAACCACAGTAACTCTCTAGCTAGCTTATCGATCCATTACTCATCCAAGAGGGATCATTGAAGATGTATTAATATAAGTGAAAAAATTCACCTTTCCAGCAGATTTTCTCATTCTTGACATGGAAGAAGATAAGGATGTCCCACTCATTTTGGGCCGACTATTCTTAGCTACAGGAATAGCTCTTATTGATGTCCAGAAGGGTCAATTGATTTTGAATCTCGGTGAAGAGTACATCTTTTTCAATGTCTTCCAAACCATGAAATTTCCTACTAAATCAGAAAGTTGCTTCGGATAGATAGAATTGAGAAGGTGGTCCAAAACATATTTTTTCTACATGACACGTCGAATACATATGAGGCATGCATTATACATTCTCAATCTACCCAAATTGATTCTTTTGAGATTGAGGCATGTGCAAGGTTTTGGAGACTAACCCACAATATACGCATAAATGCCATTTCGAGGTGTTGGGAACCAGTTCTACAAAGCCATTACCATCCATTCAGCAGCCTCCTAAATTTGAACTCAAGCAACTACAACCTTATATCTGATATGTTTATTTGGAGGAGTCCTCTACACTCATATTAATTATTTCAAATTCAGTCAGCAAGGCGGAGGATGAGAGGCTACTTCGGGTACTCAAAGATAATAAGACAGCCATTGAATGGTCCATTGTAGATATTAAAGGGATCAGCCCTTCACTGTGCTTGCATAAGATTCTCATGAATGAGAATTTTCAACCAAGTGTAGATAGTCAATGGAGGCTAAATCCAAATATGAAAGAGGTTTTTAGAGTAGAGGTATTGAAAGTCCTGGATGTAGGTATCTTCTACCCAATATCAGACAGTGCATGGATCAGCCCAGTTCAGGTTGGGCCGAAGAAGGGTGGTATTTAGGTGGTGGAAAATGAAAAGAACGAATTAATTTCCACCAAAACTATTACAGGTTGAAGAGTTTGCATCGATTATCGTAAACTAAACGCTGTTACTCGGGAAGATCACTTTTTCCTTTCATTTATCGATCAGATGTTAGAAAGACTGGAAGGCACTCTCACTATTGCTTCTTTGATGTATATTCTGGATAGAATTAGATCCCAGTAGCACCCGATGATCAGGAGAAGACCACCTTTACTTGCCCTTATGGTACATTTACTTACCGTAGGATACCATTTGGTTTGTACAATGCTTCTGCTACCTTTCAGCGTTGCATGGTGGCAATCTTCTTTAGCATGGTGGAGAAATTCACAAAAAATTCATGGATGACTTCTCGGTGTTTGGAGCTTCTTTTGATGAATGTTTAGAGCATCTAAGCTTGGTATTACAGCGATGTAGGGAGACAAACTTAGTATTGAACTAGGAAAAATGCCACTTCATGGTACATAGGGGGTATTGTGTTGGGACATATCATTTTAGCTAACGGGATAGAGGTGGACAAAGCAAAAAATTCAGGTTATCGAGAAGTTACCACCACCTACATCAGTTAAGGGTGTTCGTAGTTTTCTTGGGCATGCTGGGTTTTATCGACATTTCATTAAGGATTTCTCAAAGATCACAAAATCTTTGTGCAACTTGTTAGCTAAGGATGTAACTTTTGACTTCTCTGCAGATCATTGCACCGAATTGAAGTTTGCCATTCGAATTGAAGTGTGATGGGAGTGATTATGCCGTAGGGTCCATATTGGGATAATGTAAGAACAAAATATTCCACGTGTCTACTATGCAAGCAAAATCTTGAACGACTCATAAATCAACTATGCCACCACTGAAAAAGAGGTTCTAGCTATGGTCTATGCCTTTGATAAATTTTGTTCCTATTTTGTTGGATCAAATGTCATAGTCTACACCGATCACGTCGCCTTAAAATACTTGATTACTAAGAAGGATGCCAAACCAAGATTAGTCACAGTTGGGTATTACTCTTGAGAGAGTTTGATTTGTAGATTAGGGATAAGAAGGGAATTGAAAATGTGGTGGCCGATCGTTTATCTCGACTTGAGCTTTGAGAGCCAAAGGAGTCATTGGAGAAAAATGAGATTTCCCAGATGAGCGCATGTTTAGTGTGGAAGAGACACCTTGGTATGCTAATATAGTAAATTATTTGACCAAATCTATCGCTCAAATGGATTATTGTAAGTCATCAGTGAAAGAAATTCATTTTCGACGTGAAATATTATTTTTGGGAGGATCCCATTCTCTACATGCGAGGGCCAGATTAGATTATTCGGCTATGAGTACCTGAAGAGGAAGTGTCCCAAATACTAGAGCAATGTCATTCATCTGCATACGCAGGACACTTTGGTGTATCAAAGACAGCTACTAAAGTTTTACAGTTTGGGTTCTATTGACCTTCACTCTTTCGTGATGCTTTTAAGTTTGTGAAGAGGTGTGACAGATGACAGCGCACGGGAAATATCTCTAGAAGGAACGAGATGCCCTTAAATAGCATTCTAGAGGTGGAGCTTTTTGACGTGTGGGGATTGAGTTTATAGGGCCATTCCTTCCATCGTTCTCAAATTAGTATATCCTAGTTATTCTTGATTATGTCTCCAAATGGGTGGAAGCAGTAGCATTGCCAACCAATGATGCAAAGGTAGTGATTGGGTTCCTAAAGTACATCTTCACCCGTTATGGCACACCACGAGCTATATCTCCAATCGAGAATTAAAGTAGATACTTGAGGTAACAGTAAGTTCTTCGAGAAAGGATTGGTCTAAGAAGTTTAACGACGCTTTGTGTGCTTACAAAACAGCTCTCAAAACACCTATAGGCATGTCTCCTTATCGCTTGATTTTTAGGAAAGCGTGCCACTTTCTAGTTAAATTAGAACATCGTACTTACTAGGTGGCCAGAATCGTAAATTTTGATTTGAAGCAACTGGTGAAAAGAGATCACTTCAATTGAATGAAATTTATAAGTTTCGACTGAAAGCTTATGAGAATACAAAAATGCACACTAAAAGGTTGCATGACATGCATATTCAAAGAAGAAAGTTTGAGGTGGGGCAACAAGTCCTATTATACAATTCAAGACTCAAACTTTTTCCAGCCAAGTTGAGATCACGGTGGTCGGGGCCATATACAATTACTCAGATTTTTCCATATGAGGCTGTTAAGATCACTCATGAAATTAAGGGGACTTTTAAAGTTAATGAACACTGATTGAAGCCATATTAGAGCGGTGGATTCTAGAAAGAAAAGTCTACATTTCATCTTACAACACCAAAGTGAATCAACCACAAGTCGAGCTCTAGAGTATATATCGAGAGCTGAATGGGAGGCAACCCATTTTTTCTCTATCCCTTTCCACCCATTTTGATTCATTATTGCATTAAAAGTAACGTAGGGAGTGCATTAATAATTTAGGATCATATTCACGCATTCATGCACTTAGAGGAATTGTTATCATAATTTAGTCGACTTTCAAGAATTATCGTCTGTACAAGCACTAATTTATGCCTAACATGTGAAAATAATCATAAAAATCAATTTAACACTCATCATAATTCATTAGGAATATACAGTTTAAAAAAAAATTGCTAGTAAACTGGGTGGTTGCCCAGCTTTAATAGCCGGGCGCTTGCCGGCCCTTAACAATTAAGCTGGGTGGCTACCCAGTTAAGTGTAACGAAAAAAGAAAAAATATATATATAGTGGCGAACCGATTTTAAAGGAGAAACACAGTATATGCTCATGAAATACACGACACCAAACCTCACGGCACTTGCATGCCTCTTTTACTTCACCTTAAACTCTTCTTCTACAATCATGAAGACACGTTTAGTTGTTTCAAATTGTGAATTCACTACCCTGTACATCATCTAGGCAAAAGGAATTCAAGGTACATTCTTCATCTCTACTACCTTCCTCTCAATTATTTTGCCACTACTTTTACTCAAAATTTGAGTTATAATTGAGAAGTATGAGATTAGATAAAGTTTAGTTTATTGGATTGTGTTGTGATGAAAAACAAATGGAGCTTTGATTCAAACTTTGATATCTTCCAATTTTAGGGAAAACTAAGTGCATTCAATGTGTTTGACAATTTGCCTAAATAGATATTCTTGTGTAAGTAGGGCAAATCTAGCATTTGGCATTATTGATACACATTTGAGATTGCTTTCGGTGTTGAGACTCTTTGAAATTGCATTAGAAAACAAGAAATCGGATAGACTCCAACTGGCAAACTTTGGCTTGACATTGCCTAGGCACCAACCACATCATGTCACCAACTTCATCCCCCCTCATCTGACACAAATGACCTCTGTCTGCCCTCAAATGTGAACATGAGTTAGACCAACATATCCACTTTCATATACCCGGAGATCATTCAGGAAAAGTTCATTTTTTCGTGACGTTTTCCGGTGGTGAAAATCCTTGGTCGATTTTGGGTAAAAATGTGAATTTACCTCTTTTACGTTCGTTTAGAGAATGTGAGCTACATTATCTTTATTTATTAGATACATACCCTATATCATGAAATTTTCTCGAGTATGACATGAGTTTTTACATTTTACCACATAAAAAATTGACATAGAGTTTATAATTTGGGGGTATTCTCCACTTTATCCTACTTCTATGTTTATTACCTCTTTATGCTTGCATTTTCTATTTTCATATGTTGGTACAAATGCCACCATAAAGAAAACCCACAACTCAAAAGAAAGGGAAGTCTAAGGTTAGCGAGACATCAACTCATTGTAGAGGGCAAGCGCCAATCTTAACGATAGGGATATACCACCAAGGTTCTTAAATGTTGAAAATCATGAAAATTTTGAAGGGAAGTGGAAAGAAAAAAGTTCTACCAAGAGAGGCGAGTTGCGATTGATGATTTTTAGGGAAGTTTATTAGAAGGGATTGTCCAGGTTAGGCAAAGTTGTTGGAACTCCTCATGCAGCTTATCCTACCTTAGTAAGGGAGTTCTTCGCCAACTTCAATACTGAAATTGATACCCTATAGTTATCACATATAACCAAACATGGGTAAGAGGTAAGTGGATTTGATTCATCCCGACAGTGATTGACAGATATTACAAGCTAAACTACACTGATATAGAGGCACTACCTATTGAGCCCAATATGGCATTAGCTGCTCGATTCCTATACAGTAGAGGTGATACATGGCCACTTCTTACGGATCGGTTCATGAATAATCGGTTGACCTTGGAGTTGAGACTCATTTATATTTCTCTCCACTAACATCCATCCTACAACCCAGCAGAATAGGTTTAATGGAGAAAGGGTTCACCTACTTTATCATCTAGCACAAGGTTACAAAATTAATTTGGGATCCCACCTCTTCACTTAGTATGATCTCGACCGGTGTAGCTATGATCCAGAGCATAGTATCATATTTCCATGCCTTATTAGTGGGATCTGTTTGGCTGCCAGGGTTCTACTTCTATTAAATGAAGAAATAGCTCCCCCAGATACCCCAATTAACAGAAGGACAATAGAAAATTCTGAAATTCAACTTAGAGGGGTAGAGAGAATGCATAATCCCAAGTTCATCCTTCATCATAGCATGCTTTAGATGCCGACACAATCCTCCTGAGTAGACAATTGGCTCAGATGCAGGTGACCCAGGTGGAGTTGGGTAGATCTGTTGGCAACATAACAAATATTTTGGAGGCGATGCAGCGGAGGCAAATTAACATTGAGGGAGAGTTATAGAGAGTGAGTATGCAAGTACAAGAGTTTCAACAAAGTGATGACAAAATGCAGCATGATCAAAGAACCATCACTTATGCATATAATCAGGTATACAAGCAGATACTACATTTTGGGAGTCGACTAGAGGTAATTGATCAAAACATCAGCCAGATAGTACGGACTGTCGAGTCATTTAGAACCAATAGTTCATCAAGCCAACCGGACTAGCCTGATTCATCCATTCATTCGCATCTACCCCCAGAGAATTTCTGATCTTTTACTCATTTATTTTGTTTATGTTTGTTTTTACATTTGGGACAATGTAATCTTTTCATTTGGGGGGTGGGGGTAAGTATTGGGAAAATTAGGATCTTTGTTGCTTGCTTTTCAACTGTTTATCAGGTTTGTATAACTAATTTAATCTAAAAAATTGAAAAAAAAAAACCAAAAATAGTGTCTAGTATAGCGTTGAACGATTTATCACATATGATGATATTTGTTTGAATTGAGTATAGTTTTAGCTAGAATTGGACAACATCATATCTTATGATTTTACTTGAGTGTTTATCCATGTTAGACCTATTTACTTGAACACATAGCCATCATTGACTTATCACTTATCTTGGAGCATGACTTGATTATATGGATTTAATTGCTGATGTGTTGACCTAAGTTTAAATAAAATCCCCAAATCCTTTATATAGATACCAAATTGCAAAAAAGAATTTTGGGGGTAGGAAGGTTAGTGCTTGTGTTCATAGAAGTTTGATGGTTTGGAGTTCTTGGATCAGATCTTTGATTTCAGGAGTTTGGGTTAAAGAGTCTAGAGTGGGCACTGATCAATGTTAAAATTTGAATATTATATCAAAAGAAAATGTGATACATCTTAAACTTCTCTTCATATTCTTTATGACTCGAGTTATTTATCCTATTAGGGTATAAATTCAGGTGTCATATGGTTATCTAAATTGGGAGTCATCGGCCTTAAACTCGTTACAAGTGATATTTAGAAAGCTTAATCGAGAGAAGTCTTGCACATAAGATATCAAAAAAAAAAAAAAGAGAAAGAGAACAAACAATCAAAATATATTCATAGCAAAAGAAAGAAAAAAGAATTTAGATTATCAAAAGTGATTGGTGCCCGGTAAGACTTCGAGGAAACTGGTGGTGTGACTTTGAGAAATACTCACTATTTTCCTTCTAGAGATAGAAGTATCTAATTATGATCACTTTGTGTGTAAAAATGCATTTTAATGATTACTAGGAACCTACATGTGAGAAAAATACGTCGGGATTAGTGAGAAGAGCATAATGAGTGATTTTGCATGAGAGGTGTAAGGAAAAACTGACCACACGAGGATTGGGATTATGATTAAATCAACAGCACTTAATTGGTTGTGTTCTAGTATGGGTGTGAGTTCAATATTGGCTAATCACAGACACGCACACACTAAGTCGAGCATCGTATAAGTAAAAAATTTATTTTTGATATTGTTTTGATATTTCTAAAGTGTTGTTTAAATTTGAACCTGGGGTATACGGTAAGCCATTTANTGGCTAATCACACACACACACACACTAAGTCGAGCACCGTATAAGTAAAAATTTATTTTTGATGTTGTTTTGATATTTCTAAAGTGTTGTTTAAATTTGAACCTGGGGTATACGGTAAGCCGTTTAACATTGAATTTGTTATTGGAGATTTGTTTAGATTAGTGATATGATTTATTCCTAAGTTCTGCTTTGTTTTGTTTTGTTTGAAGACGAACAAATGGTTTTAGTTTGGGGGTGTTTGATAAGTGCATTTTTGTGCACTTATTCTGGCCATATTACTAATATTTTTGTCGTTGTAGTATTGAATTTTACTTAACTTGGGTTAATTTTATCTTATTTCAGTTTTGAACCCGTTTCTAAACAATTTGAAAAGAAATAAGAATCGATTGGTCAATGGATGGAAGTTTGGTGACTAATATGCATTTGAGTAAAAGTTGAAGTACTAAAATCGAAATAAATTAATGTGGAGGACCAAGATAGAAGAAAGAATCAAGAAAATGGCTATAAACAAAATTCTTGAAGTTCTTATAACAAGGCAGCTGCCCGGTTATATAGGTCGGGCGACCGCTCGGCCCGTAACTTTAATTACAGGGGTTGTTTGGTATTCCTAGGTGCCCCCCCCCCATTTCCTACTGGGCGCCAGCGCAGGCTAAGTCGAAAAAAAAATGATGTTTCCTTCATAATTCAATTCCAACAAGGAAACTTTCATTTGGGTCATGATATGCACGATTTTTGGAGATCTTTTGGGACTTTTTTGAAGGATTATAAATACCAACTCTCAAGAAAAATAATGAGGGTGTGGAGAATGAATTGCAAAAGGAGGCAAAGAACAAATCAA